>OZ035823.1:48730287-48829627 GCA_964034765.1 Knipowitschia caucasica | reverse complement strand
CATAGCACCTCTGGGCTAGACAGGTTTTTGCACGCAGTCTTATACCTGAGCGTCTAAGTCACTGGCAGAGCTAAAGTGGACTTAGCCTGCCACCTTGTGGCGATAAGATGTACTATTTTTCACGCAGCTGCGTGATTCCCGAGAAGCGTGAATGAAGACGACAAAACGGAATGGGACCTACTGTATCATTGCTGTGGTTTTTCCGAACAAACCAATCCAAAAACAAGAAATATGCGAAAGTTCAAGTTGTACTGACGCTTTGGCAACGCACTGTATCAGGTCATAAATCGCATTTCCATGTTTGCACCCAATAACCAACCATTTATGAGAGTTATTTTCCCTTCACTTACCGAGGACGCTGCTGCTGCTCCACCCACTCACTTGAACTCTCTTTAATAACCGCGGTATCAGCCCTCCTGCCGAGCGTTACGCAATCCAAATGCACCTCTTTCATTTAGCCCAAATATAATGTTAATGACGTTTATTCCGCAAACTCCTTCCACTCATCAAACTCGAATTGTTCCATTAGCTTAAACAGCCTTTTCTGTCCCCAAAGATCACATCTCATTTGCTTTTGCGAGCCGTTTTGCCATTGCCTTTTATTGTATTCCATTACTTGTGATGGCATGTGACAGCTATTTAAAAGAACAACGCTACATATGGTTTTATAGTAATGGGGTCCAATAAAGTCGTAAGTGAGAGCGGTGAAAGTGCACGGCTGCCTGATGCATGTTTCTCTGTGGTGCTAATGCGTAGGAGCCGTGTTGACTTGGATGCCTATTTCTGCATATTGGAATGACTCCAGTTTTGAGTGAGTTTCAAGACTCAAATGTATTGTGTTCGTTGAGGCAATACACTTCACCCTCTGTGCCTAGGATGGGTCTGGTGTGGGAATAGTTGGTGGTGAATGAATGATGTTCTCTGTGAAGTGTATTTGAGGGTCAAAAAAGTGCTATAAAAACCCCTTTATTACTTTATGATATTTGATGAAGTCTCATAAACACCTCATAACTGTCACTGATCCCTGCCCTTTATGACCGTCACCTTATACCACTGACACTTTAACTGCACACATAAATGCCTATTGTGTGTACTTAGTGCACTTATTATTTTGTATGCATGCCTTCATATCTATTTTTATAACGTCTGTGAACCTTGAGCCAAAGAAATCTTCTAGGTTGTGACTTCCTGTTACTTATAAAGGCAAAAAAAACACTTTCTGAGTATTTCTATAGACTGTATACAAGAAGGTTTAGATCAAAATTATCTTACTCTGTACTCTTGTGTCAAACTCTGTGGTGTAAAGTTCTACATGATCCTGTTTTTATTATTATATTGACTTTGTAAATCCAGATTTGACAGTTTTCCACGATAAGGCAAACAAGTGTACTTATTCCCTTACAGAATCTGCAAATAGTTTTCACAGATTAAGGTATCAATAACATTTAGATTGATCCAAACAATGAAAAACATATTACTAATAATAGAAACAACTAAACAAACAATAATAAAGCACATTTTTGGGCATGTGTATCACAATTTAAACACATCCTCCTTCTTATTTAATCATCTGCTTTTCCATCCATCCATCCATCCATTTTCTTCCCCTTAATCCATTTCTGGGTCGGAGGGGTTGCAATCAGTCAGAGCTGCACCCAGTACACATAGCACCAGCCCCTGACTGACCCTCCTGCAGGTGGTGAGTCCACAGGAGCCTTGATCTTTCAGCGGGGGCTTCAGGCAAAGTGGGGTTAGTGTCTTGCCCAAGGACACAACAACAGCGGACATCAGTGGGAGTCATGAAGGGAGTCATCTGCTTTTTGACAAATGAAAAGCTTTAAAAAAAAAAAAAATCTTCCAGACATTTGGTAGATGCCACATAATGCATTTGGACCGTCAATCGTTAGAAAATCTATTCATATTTGTTTATTTGTTGAGCTAGCATTGCATATATTTTTATTTTGAAAGTCATGCTCACACTTGCTGCCCCGAGTCCATTGTCTGGAAACCAGTCAGCGCTCTCCCAAACACTTCCAAAATAAACTTTATTTGTTATTCTCAGCTCCAAGCCTTGGGAGAGATGCACACAGGGGCCAGGCTATTCCAGATGGATGTGTGTGATCGTGGAGCCTTAGGAGGTGACCATTTCACTCCACACGTCCACCGCCCTTTCTCTTCTCCTCCACATAAATGGCCTTTTTCTTCTTCACGATCACAGCCTTTCTCCCCTTATCGCTGACATACATTATTATGTCAGACACATCTCCACTCCATCTCTCTCTCTCTCTCTCTCTCTCACACTTCTCCAACAAATGTTACCTTTTCATATCAGGGGCCAGTGAAATCTAAGCCTTTCTCCCCCTAAACCCCACGATCCGTACTGACGATAACCTTTGACGCCAAACTGAAAATGTCAAGCCTGCACGGTCGCCCAATCAGGAGAGGTTTTGAGAGGCCAGCCATGGCTCAACCTTCGGGGCGACACCAGGGTTGGGCGCATGTGTGTTGAGAATAAGAATGAATGAAGCGTGAGGTAAATGTATAGAGCTAAATATCAAGCGGAGGCCAGGGAGGAGATCACAAAGATTAAGAAAAATGTATTGCTTTCGTCTGCCAAGTTGGTAGTAGTTATGTAGAATGCTGTATTTTCATTAACGTTATCTTGGATTACATTCAAACATGCTATTTATTACTCACGGAATTTGTTCGAGTTGTTCCTTTTCGCTGCAGGGGGGTGTAAGGGACATTTAAGGACATTTTATAGATAAATTGATACTTTATTGATCCCCTGTAGAAGAAATCCAGCTGTCAAGTAGCAGCAAAAACACATTCATGCATACATACATAATTCTAAAAGTACAATGCAACAGCACTTTAGGCAGAGCAGCAGAGGTGGTGTAGCCGCTTGGTTCGGACCATTTTCTCTGCTCTGGTTCGGAGTAAAATAGTGAATGCTTTATAGCATTTTTAAACAAATAAATAGCAGTCCTTTCTGCTTGATCTGTTTGGTTGGGGCTGTGAATCCTCTCCTGCTCTGGTCTGGATCAGTGTAAAACCATGAACACTGTACGCCGTGACATTTACAGTTAGAAAGCTAGAAAAAAAAAACAGTTGTAGAGCATAAGAACAAAAACTGTTCCAGAGCTACTTAGGACTTTAATATAATTTAAAAATAAACAAGAATTTAGGCACATGTATTAACATTTATGGACAGTGGTGATCCCTATGGATCAATGGCTCCATTTGTGTTATTCTTGCATCCTTTGTTCAAATTGCTTGATTTTCTAATCTGTTGTTGGTGAATCGACAACTCTGTGAAGTCTACCGAGACGACTGCTGTTGTGATTTAGGGCTACACAAAAAAGATTTGAATTGAATTAAAGATGCATTTTTTAATTAATGGAATTGACCAGATGCCTATAGTCTCCAAAAATAATAAAACATATTTTGGAGCGGAACAATAAAAATAAACCAATGAGCAATTTTTGACTTGTTTTTCATCACTTTTTGCAGTGCAGGCCTCCGTCTTCTTTACATGCGCAGACATATTTAACCAAAAGCTACGGCGTGAATACATGTGTTGTCTTAGTAACGCGCCTGTGATATTTTATTTTGTATTTCTATCAGCGTTTGCATCTCCCCGTCGCTGTGACACGGGGGTTGATCAGGTGTGTGGACTTGAATAATAAAAAGGCAGGTGTGGCTCTGTGGAAATAGCAGCAAATATCAGGCTGCACTGTATCAGATAGACTTTCTCGCCCCTCGCCAAATCACCGGAGTGGAGCTGATCTTTCCACGCGTTTATCAAAAGCAGCAAAGGTAATTAGAGCCGGCGAGGAATGCAGATGAGGCCTTGAATATACTTTCGATGTAATATATACTTTTTGTGGTTGTAATGGCAGGATTATGGGTGTTTTGTTTCTTTAATGTCCGCAATGGAAGTTCCTACAGCGCACAATGCTGTAATGATACAAGCAAAATACTGCTCCAAGTGGAATTGGGAAGTTTTTGCATATTTTATTACTTTTACGAATATTTTTATTTCTGAGGAGCACAGGGACTGGCCTCCTGCTGGTGCCCAGAGTCAAGCCTAAACACGGGGAGGAAGCAATGCAGATTTTTGTAGTTAAAATTATGAATTGTCTCCCTGAAAATGTGAGACAGGCTTCTAATCTATGTTCAAATCCTGGATGAAATCAGTTCTGTATCTGTGCATGCAACTGAATGATTGTATCTTTGATCTTCACTTCTCTGAGTGGAGTTTGCATGTTATCCCCGTGTCTGCTTAGGTTTCCTCCAGGTGCTCCGGTTTCCCCGAGCACTAAAAACATGCAATAGGTCTGGCAGAGGTCTCATGTCTGGCAACCTCACTCTACTCTCTCGCGCTTTGGGACTTTGGTCTGTGAAAGGCGCTATATAAAAATATATAGATTTCTTTCTTACTCTTTTACTCTTGGATCATATACATTTCAGCCCTTTCAGTTGTCTTGGGTATGAACTGAGCTATATAAATACACTTTTCTTTCCTCGCAAGTGTTATGGGTGTTTTTGAGGTTATTCGAGGATTTGCTGCAGCCCATGAGAAATTCAATTATATTTGCAGTAAATGTAAGGATTAAGATTTAAGAATAGAAATGTGATCTCATCTGGCAGTGACAAGGATTAAAAGGCTGAGTGAGGTGATTTACTTTCATTTTTGCCGAGAGACTCTTAGTGTGTGGAATCCATTAATGACATTACTTAAAGCTGGGCAACCAAATTTTCGAACCATACAAATTTAACTATGTCCATGAAAAATCTCAATACAGTTTTTTTTTATCACTACAGTTTGCATATCCATGTATATTTTGGCCTTTGTCACATCAGATCAGCTGACCCTCGCTCGGCCAATCAGCTCTCAGCAAAAAAAACGTCAAATAGTGACTCACTGGGCTCTTTCTTAAAAGTATGCAATAGATAACCTGTTTTCTAGTAAGTTGAAGACCGCATGCATTTTATTATTACAAGAGTATTAATGTTGGGCCAAAGTTTAATATTTATGAATACATTTGCGTCAAATTGTAGGAAAATTTGTCTGCAGCAGGCTGGAGAATTTTCTAATTTGCACATCTTTTTTAGTGGTAGTTGAAACCAGAGGCCCTGGAGGCAATTTATGCAGACACAGGGAGAACATGCAAATTCCACTCAGAAGGGCCCTGCTGCGATTGGAATTTTTTTCTTGCTGAAAAGTGACATTGCTAACCACTCAGCCATCATGACACCCAATTGTGAAAATATGGGGGTCAATGTGGTACCCTGGCTTTACGTGTGTTATGGTTGGTGTCTGTTGTAAATAATGCATATTTCGATAATTGCGAATGAGAAAAGTTGTTATAGACATTTTTGGTACCGCCCTAATTCGTGCCCATTCACAATCGCACATACAATATTATTCCTTCAGATCTTTGATTAGAAAAGACATCCTACAAAGCAATTAATGCAGACGCTGGACACAGGAAATTAGAAATGGCAGCGGATCACAGTTCACATGGCATAGATTGTGAGCTATTATTTCATTTGTAAGATATTCAGAAAGAGGGAATAACAATATGAGGGGAAGGTATTCCGCCCCAGTCCTCACCCCTCACCTTGGACTTTCTGTGGCTCCACTTCCTGCTTCACATCTGCATAAAAGAGCATTTTTCAGCACCCTGAAAATTTGCATTCAAAAGGCTGTAGGGTGCCGGGACCTTGTTTGATTATCATTGATATTTGAATAATTCCACAGAGTTATTGATGCAATCACAAAGACACCGATAGCAAATATAGCGTTTGAATTTTTATCAGCCCTCCCGGAAAATATTCCTGATTCTACAGCCTGTCTGTAGGGGCGGATCCCTCTTTCATTAGAATCAGAATCAGAATCAGAATCATTTTTATTGCCAACGTAAGTAACGGGAGGTCACAGACTTGGAAATTGCTTTGGCTCAGTGCAACAGTCAAAAAGAGATAATAAAAATAAGAATAAAAAACACTTCTAAAGAATAAATTTAAATTTAAAATAGAGTTACAGTTACTATTTACAATATACAAGTGCACATGGTGCACACAATGTAAGGTGACAGCAGTACAGTGAAGTAAAGTGACGTATGATGGGCAGTAAAGTGACTTTATAAAGGGCGGGGGGGACAGGTTAAGAAGTGTTCAAGAGTCCAACAGCAGAGGGGAAGAAACTGTTCTTGTGGCGGGAGGTTCTAGTCCTGATGGACCGCAGCCTCCTGCCTGAGGGGAGTGGTTGGAATAGTCCATGTGCAGGGTGAGAGGGGTCGGCTGTGATACGACCAGCCCGGCCTCGAGCTCGGGCGACGTACAGGTCCTGCAGCGATGGAAGGCTGCGGCCGATCACTTCCTCTGCAGAGCGCACAATGCGCTGTAGTCTCTGTTTGTCCCTGACTGTGGCTCCAGCGAACCACACGGTGATGGAGGAGGTGAGGATGGACTCGATGATGGCCGTGTAGAACTGCACCAACATCTGTGCAGGCAGCTTGGCTTTCCTGAGCTGCCGCAGGAAGTACATCCTCTGCTGGGCCTTCTTGATGAGGGAGCTGATGGTCGGCTCCCACTTGAGGTCCTGGGTGATGGTGGTGCCCAGGAAACGGAAGGACTCCACAGAGGTGATGGGGGAGTCCATCACGGAGGGTGGGGGCGGGGGGACAGTGCTCTTCCTGAAGTCCACAATCATCTCCACTGTCTTCTGGGCGTTCAGCTCCAGGTTGTTACCACTGCACCAGGACACCAGCCGGTCCACCTCCCTCCTGTAGGCGGACTCATCGTTGTTGGAGATGAGTCCAATGAGGGTGGTGTCGTCCGCGAACTTGATCAGCTTCACGGAGTCGTGGCTGGAGGTGCAGTGGTTGGTGTACAGGGAGAAGAGCAGGGGAGAAAGAATGAAAGAAAGAATGAAAGAATTATGAGCCAACCTGGTGTTTCTTCCACTTTTTTAAAATGTTAGTGGGACAGTGATGACCCAGGACATTGGTGCAAGTGAATTAACATGTATGGACATTTATGGTCATTTTTCTCCCTAATAATTTTCCAGGGCCAGCCCCGTCGGTGGGTGTCTCCACTGCAGGAACTTCACCCACAGGGCCATTTACAGGAACTTTGACGGGGCCCAACGGAGTCCCTCCTCCATGCTATGTACTCCGTTGGGCCCTGGTGGGACTTGAGGTTAACCCGGCGCTGATTGGCTAAACCTAGCGCAGGCTTTGACACCAGCAGAAAGCACCAAAACCACCGGCATTCAGCAGCAATGCCTTGCAGCATTAGCCCAGCAGCATTAGTCTAGCAGCATTAGCCTAGCAGCATTAGCCTAGCAGCATTAGTCTAGCACAGCCATTCCCAAACTCAGTAACACCGAGGCCCCCTTAAAAATCTGACGGGTCTGCGTGGCCCCCCAAAATAATAACCAAGAAGACAACATTAAGAATAGGCTCTTCTGGTTATTTTATTTTGGGGAAATAGCCTCTGCTACAAACATTGTAACACAAAAATGATTACAGTGGATTATTCAAGTCAAATAATGAACACAAATATTTTAATATTACAAACAAAACATTATAAATTTAACATTAAATAATTATATTTTTTTTTTAATGACCTCCCGCGGCCCCCCTGCAGTACCCTCGCGGCCCACCAGGGGGCCGCGGACCCCACTTTGGGAGACACTGGTCTAGCAGCATTAGCCTAGCAGCATTAGCCTAGCAGACACCACTGGAAGCAGCGAACAACAGCACAGCATGGATTCAGACGGGGTTTGAGGCATTGCGGCGAAATTAAAAGTTATATTTAGATCTATAAGCTTCACCTCGAAGCACTGTGGACTTATCACACTCCAAAACAAGCCGTGAAAAGTTTAAAAACCACAACCGCCACAACAATCAAAGCTCATGACGTCACCGAGTGGTCTTACTACAGTGGAGACACGGACACTGAGAGGACCGAGGGAGAGCAAGGTTCCTGTAAAAGTTCCATCCCGCTCCTTTTCCCAGGAACTCCTGTGGTGGAAACGCGGCTCATGTGTTGGTTATTGCGTAGGTTTCCTCCAGGTGCTCCGGTTTCCCCTACCACTAAACATATGTAAAATAGTGAGCGAGAAGGCAAACGGCCACAACAATTGTAAAGTGTTTTGTGACTCTGGTCTGTAAATATTTAGACTATTTAGATTGTTTTTCCTTTGTTTGAACTGTTTGATTATCTGATCTATTATTGGCCAATCGACAACAAGTGAGTTTTATTACAGTCATGGTTTGAACATAAAAATGCAAATGTCAACATAATAAGCTCAAATAACGCAGAAAATTACCTTGAGTAAATATAACGTCGTCCTCTAAGAAGTAAAGGTCACGGTGAATCAATATAAATTGGTTCTGTGCAATCAGCTATAATGGACAATTATCTTTACTGCGAGATACAAAGCTGCATTGAAATGAGTTATTACGGAATAAACGGGATATAAATAAGCGCATGAATAAGATGGAACAGCCTTGATGCATAAATGAGATGTTAAATGTTTGTTAATGGTATGTGTGGACAGGCTGGGGGCAGGGGTCCGGGTCTGAGGCCACTGACCCCAGGATAGTGCAAGGACCCTGGCAGCGGTTGGGGACATGTCGCCTTTGAATGAGAGGGATCACCTTTTTGTGGTCTTGAGCGAGATGTAAATGCAGCTACGTGTATTTAGGAAAACAATATTGTCTCAAGTAGCACCCATTAGCCTTGTTTCCATCAGCCCTGCTTGGCCCTACTCTACTCTACTTGGCTCCTCTCTACCGCGATTGGGAGAGTTGTTATAGTACCTGCTTAGCCCTGGTTCTATCCAGGCCGAGCTCCCAGGTGATTGGCCAGAGTGCTCCTGGATGCCATGGTAAATCAAAGAATTTCCGTGGATACTGGTTTGTTGTGGGTCGGTTGCTTGGATACAGCACCAGCTACTACAGCGTAAAGGAAATGCAACAGAAATTACAGAACAAATGCGCTTCCAAAATAAATTTTGGAAGCGCATTTGTAAATTCCAGTAAATTCCAGTACCACCTTGCATGAACCGCTTGACACAACCGCTAACTATAAGTGACAATGAGTGTTAAGTTGTCATTCGTAATGTGCATAATATGTTCAAAATGTAACATTTCAAGCACAACAGTACATGTGTCCACGCTTGTCCCGGTCTGGGGATCAATGTAGTCCTGAAATAGCAAAAAACACAAGAGGAGTGAGTATAGATGGGGTTCAAAATAACGTAATGCAGGGTAAACGTGGGAAGTCAGGTGCTCTTCGAGGATCCGTGGGAAAATATTGTAGAAAGCAAAGAGGAAAGGTTTGTTCTTTATTGTAGAAAGAACATTGCAATGCATTTTGACCGATCTCTCTGGTCTTGATCGAGGCAAGTAAAGTGTAGTCCTGAAATACTTGATTTTGTCTCTTTAGACCTCATTTAGTCCGGCTTTAGTTGCGTCCACTCTTCCTGCAGTGGGAGCGACAGGCTGTCCAATCTCAATCTTACAGTTTTTTTTGCCTTTCTTTCAATTTTCCTGCAGGGGTGAAAGTCTATTACTTTGTATGGGAAAGATGAACCATGAGCAGTCCATGTCATTTACTGTATATGTGTTGTTTTTTTTTTTTTTTGGGGAGGCTTTTTTGGGGCACAGCGATTGAATAATGTTTTTCTGCTTGCTTGATGAAGAGGCCAGACACTTATATTGCCACAAAGCATTGTCCACATTAACTGAATCTCTCTTTCTTTTGCAGTTTCTCTGTCTGAAGAACATCCGCACATTTCTGAAGGTCTGCCACGACAAGTTCGGCCTCCGCAACAGTGAACTCTTCGACCCGTTCGACCTGTTCGACGTCAGAGACTTCGGCAAGGTGAGTCAGCTAAAACTTTATCGTTTATTTTCTCTGCTGCTGCTGATGGTGTCTGGGTGATGAGCGCCCAAAGGCAACGCTTTTGTGCCGGGAGACGTGAAGCCGCTTGTGACGTTGATCTTATCTGCCTGGAGTTATGTTGGCTTCTTGTCAAATCATAGACAGAGATTTGTGACTTGGAATTTGGAGAGTGTCTTTGTTGTCTGGCTCTGGAAGTGTATGACTTTGGCTGTTGCAATGAGACGGATAAGTTGGCAGGTTGTATGGAGAAAAGTTTGACAATCAATTACTCAAGGTTATACCATACCATTTGCCATAAGCCTTTTATGGCAAACACTGAACATCAGATGTCTCCTACCTTTTTCAATTGGAGAGTTTTTTTTTTTTCTTTTTTTTTCTTTTTACAAAACAGAAAGGGCTTCTCCTTTCGTGATTGTACAATTCTAGTCAATATGATAACGACAGAAAATCACATAAGCATGAGCATAATATACCATTATATTGTAGAGCAGGTGTCTCCAACCTTTTTCATCCAGAGAGTTCTTTTGTTTCTAGTAGAGGTGTACAAGTTAGTGTTATCATCCCAGCCATAATCTTGAATCAGGATTAAATGTATAATATATTGGGGCTGGTGCTCTGTGTACTGGGTGCAGATCTGACTGCCACCCCCCGGCCCGGAAATGGATTAAGGGGAAGAAAATGGATGGATGGATGTATAATATATTCTAGACATCTATAGATTAAGATTGAAAAAGAGGTGCAACATTTGTTAAGATACAATCCCAGTCCCACATTTACCCCAGCCAAGGGAAAAGCCCTGATCAAATCTGAAATCGAATTTGACAAAAGTGACATGGGTGTGTATGTAAAGTGGTACATTCAAAAGGAAACTGTGGGAGGCTAACATTTATTAAGTTATAAATGGTTGTGTAGTTTTTAGTTTTGTTTTTCAGTGTACCACGGAGAGTTTAAGAGACAATATGTTTCTGGGCTCTAGTTCACCTGCTGCTTCTGCTGCGGAGGACTTTACAAACTTAAGCAATAGACACGGACTGTTTGATTTGTGTTATAGTTTATTTACCACCGTTGGGGCAGACCCTCACAGGTAAAAAGCCCAGGGACTGTTTCTCCTCGCTGTGAGAGTGTGGAGCAGGCGGCTGAGCATATGGACCTGATGAGAGCCATAACTTGCATTAATTACACGGCTCCACACTGAGCCATGTTCACACTGAGTAGTTTTGGAAAAATATCAAATGTGTTGGTTTAAAGTTGTATATTTCACAGTGAACATTAGGGCTGTAATTAAGGACTTGAATAAGCTATTAGGTCGTCGTATATTCTTTGGTTGGTTAATTAGTTCTTTAAATCCATCCAATACATTTTTTTGGAATACATTTGATGAAAACAAAGCTAATGCGATGCCATTGGAGAACATCTTGATCGAGACTAGATCTAACATAATTGCTTTTTTGATGAGAAATACTGAAAAAAAAACGTGTTTGTCTTTAAATAGTTAGAGAATCAAACAGTTCGTACACGTGATATGTATCACGATCAGTAGTAATATAATTGAGTCGTTGATGCATAGATGATGACCAATGCCCATACATTTCCTTAAATATCCCAGATCGTCACTGTCCTTAGATCCTCCTGAAGGAAAGACTCAAGAACCCAGTGGGAAAAAGGTGCAACAACTCGGGAAGGCCCAAAATGAGAGAGGGATCCAAACAGGCTATTGATCCAGTATTCAGGCTATAAGGCAAGGACTGAGAAATTGAAATCGTACTCGCTATCGCCCCCTATAATTTATTTCATTACTTTGTTGCTAATGCACTGACGCTGGAGATGCTTGAAACAGGCCTAACCGGAGAAGCCTTTAGGCGGATAATGTTCCCGTATGATGAGTGAGTGCATTCTCTTGTTGGGCACCTGTAGCTCGCGGGTTTAAGACAAGTTCAAAGTTAAATCTGTCACAAGCTGCAGTTTTACAGAGAATCTGCCAAGGAGGAGGGAGGAGGACCATTTGGAGGAACACTTCAGGGGTCACTGATCTAATGGACGCCAGTGAGGGACAGCAGTTTCACTTCAGGCACTTTGGAAAGTCGTGGACGTGTAAGACTTGGCTGAGCACAAGGCTGCTGACTCGTCCTCCAGCTTTACGAGGTTTTCAGCAGGATTTTTTGCATGTATTTAAATGACAGTTACAAGGATAGCGCAAGATCGTTTGGACCACGTTCAAATGCTGAGAGGAAACTTTTCTACATAGACTTTTGAAGCATGAGCAGCGAAAACATGAGGGGACTCAACAACAAGTGTTTTATCACATTTTTGAGACACAGTAATCAAAAATACTTGGCAAATCGGTTGTCCTAATTAAAATAATTCTCTCCAAACCAGCGGAAAAACTTAAGTAACTGAAGTATCATTAACAGTAACTTTATTTTGAAGTTTCGGTGTTGGGTAAATTGTGACTTTGATGTTTAGTCGTAACGGGGATTTATGAAACAACCATTGAAACAGAGTCGCTCAAAAGGTTTGGCATTTCTTTATTATAAATGCCAAACAAAAAAAGGAATAACAGCGGTGGGAGGAGCGGCGTCGCCCAGTTGTGCCAAAGAAAACAAACTTAATATAACAAAAGCTTCTGAGATTGGACAAGTTCAAGCTTTCACGTGTACAAACGGCCACTTGTGGGAATGAATCAAAGGTTCCAAGTTGAGTGAAAAAAATAAAAAATTGTGTTTATTATGCTGGTGGTTTAGTTTTGTTTATTACTTCCTGGTTGTAGCCACAGTTAAAAAAACATTGAAATCTAAAGTCAACAGTGACAGTCTAACCAAGTCAAAATAGTCACTTATTTGTTTTCATGGATGGATGTTATCGTGATACACTGTTGGCTCTGGTCAAATTCTCAGTGACCTAAACCAAAAACGTCAGTCATTATATCAATAATAACTTTAAGAGGATATCCAACTATTTTGTAGAATAAGCGCTTTCAGAATCACACAAAAACAAAATAGTGGTTCTTAATCCTTGTTTTCCTTTGCTCGGACAGTGAAAAGCCGTGTGTGTTGCCTCTAATCCTCGTGTTTGGTGTATTTGGGTGAGTGGTTGGGGGCGGGAGACTTTGTGAGGCCACATTAAAACAACAGCAGGAGACCAAACTATGATGTCATTAAATTGATGTTGACGGCTGATGCCACGGTGTCTGCGTCGTCCTCCGAATGCTAATGCCAGCCTTTCTCTCCATCCTCCCTCTCCTGTCTCAATGACTTAATAACAAATAGACTTTTCATTTCTACAACATTTTCCCCCTGAAGTTTTGTAGTGATGTTATGTGTTACTTAACTGTATTTATCTAAAACATATACGAGGGTTGTAGTTGATTATCAAATTTGAATGGAAATTTATTTTAATACCTTGCTGCAAATTCTAGGTCCAATTTAAATTAGTTATTTTTTTTTGTATACATAGAAAACATCTTCACAGAGACTATTCCATTCCATTTTGCCGGGGTGTAGAGGCAGTAGTCTGTGTTGAGATGCCCAACTTTCTTATCCACAAACACTTCGTCCGGCTCATCCGTGGGAATCCCGAGGCGCTCCCAGACAAGTTGAAAGACAACAGTCAGATACAGCTCTGACTGCAGACGCTGCTCCCTCTTCATCACAGCAGTCCGATACAGCGACCGCATCACTGCACACGCTGCACCAATCCTTCTGTCAATGTCACACGCTCACTATATTTTACTTATAAAATCATCTCATCAGGCTCCTTTTCTTTTCCTTTTCTTTCCTTATCTTCCTTTTCAAACGTTCAATCTCGTTTCCCTGTGCTTAAAATGCACATAATCCACCTGCAAACTACATCAAGCTGCAAGATACAGATCAGAGGTTGAGAATATTGTCAACTGGAGTAAAGACAACAACCTCCTCTTGAACACGTCCAAAACATGTGAACTGGTGTTTGACTTCAGACGTGGTCACTCTCTCCCACTCACCTGTGGTCATTGACAACTCCCAGGTAGAGATTGTTGAGGAGTGTAAGTTTCTTGGTCTAACTTTGTCCAACGATTTGAGATAGGACAAAAACACCAACCATACTGTTTAGAAAGCTCGCCAATGTCTATACTTTCTGCGGAAACTTAGAGAATTTACAAATAAGTCTAAGATTTTGCTTTTACCGCTGCACCATAGAAAGCCTGCTTGCTGGTGCAATCCCCGTGTGGTTCGGCAGCATCACAGCCAAAGAAAAGAGAGCTCTGAACAAAGTAGTTCGTTCAGCTCGGAGGACTGTGAACCGTGAGATGCCCGTTCTGGAGACTCTTTATGAGAGCAGACTCTTAAACCGAGCCTTGAGGATTGTTAATGACTCCTCTGGTCATCCTGGAGCGGCCTTGTTCCAGCCTCTTCCCTCGGGGAGAAGATTCCGGTCCGTGCGGTGCAGGACCTCCCGCCATGCCAATAGCTTCTTTCCTCAGGCTAAGACTGAACAGAGCTTCTCTTTGTAGCTCGTTCGTAGCGTCTTAATAATGCTTTGAAGAGTTTTATATGTGCCTCACTGTGTCTTGCTATTTTTATTCTGTTTGTGTGTGTGCTTTGTTGTGTTGGTGCCCCCGGTGTCTCCTGTTTGTATTCCAATGTAGTTTTTTTCTGCAAATGGCAAATAACAAACAACAAAGATGGCGCCTCGTACGGTCGATATGGCTCTTTGCTGCTCTCTTTTTCTTTTGTTTTTACTTTTTAACTGCGCATCTGGCTGTTCCTACACCCGTGAGGAACTTATGAACATCCGACCCACCGTTCCCATGGACCTATTGCCTGTTTTCTTGGCATCTGCGGCTGATTTAGTTCATGTTCTAGCCAAAAAAGTGTGGGCCCGTAAAAGGGGAAAGCGCGGAGGCCTGCTCGTGCGTCTTAGGAGGAGAGGAGCGCGCACGGCTCTCCCCGGCATTTTTCTCTCCAACGTACGCTCACTGGGCAATAAGATGGACGAACTCAGCCTGCTCATGAGAAGAAACAAGGACTTCGCCACATCCTGTGTCCTCTGCTTCACTGAGACCTGGCTAAATGAGCGGATCCCGGACTGCGCTCTGGAGCTGCAGGGCTTTGGGCTGTTCCGCGCGGATCGCCATTGTGCGCTCTCAGGGAAGAGCAGAGGCGGAGGGCTGTGTTTCTACGTCAATACAAACTGGTGTAACGATGTGACAGTGATCTCCAAGCACTGCTCTCCTGCTCTGGAATATCTTTTCATTCATTGTAAACCATATTACTCCCCGCGCGAAATTGTTTCATTCATTCTTGCCTCTGTTTACATACCGCCATGCGCGGACGCGCGCGAGGCTCAGCGCGCACTCGCAGAGCAAGTACTGTGTATGGAACGCTTATACCCGGACTCTCTGATTATTATCCTGGGGGATTTTAATAAGGGAAACTTGAGCCAGGAATTACCCAAATACAGACAGTTTATCAAATGCCCGACCAGAGAGGAGAACACTCTGGATCACTGTTACACCACCGTGCGCGGAGCTTTTCGCGCTGTTCCCAAGCCAGCCCTCGGCTTCTCAGATCACTCCATGATACATCTGGTTCCTGCTTACAGACAGAGACTAAAGCTCTCGAAACCTGCAATGAGGAGCTCCAAAGTGTGGTCTGATGAAGCTGTGGAAGAGCTGCGCGCATGCATGGAATCTACAGACTGGGACCTTTTCAGAGCTGCCACAGATAGTTTGGATGAATATACGGACACTGTGACGTCATACATTCACTTCTGTGAGGATAGCATCATTCCAACAAGGACCAGGGTCATCTATAACAACGACAAACCCTGGTTCACTGCTAAACTCCGGCAGCTCAGGAAAGCAAAGGAGTCTGCTTTCAGGGAGGGGGACCGCAGCGGCTACAAAGCAGCTAAATATCAGTTCAGGAGAGAACTGAAAGCAGCCAAGTCCCGGCACAGAGAACGACTACAGGAGCAGTTTGGTAACAACGATACTGCTTCTGTCTGGAGGGGCCTACGGGAGATCACCAACTACAAACCCAAAGCCCCCCCCTGTGCTGACGACCACAAGCTAGCTGACGATCTGAACTTATTTTTCAGTCGCTTTGATGCTGCCCCTGACACCTCTCCCTCCCCCACCCCCCACTACTCTAACGACCCACCCATCAGCCCTGCCCCCAGCCTAACAATAGCCGCTAAAGAGATTAAACAACTCTTCCTGAGGCTGCACCCCCGCAAAGCTCCTGGCCCGGACCACGTGTCTCCGGCCACTCTGAGACACTGCGCCAGTGAGCTTACTCCTGTGTTCACGGACATTTTCAACATCTCTCTGCAGTCCTGCCATGTCCCGGCCTGCTTCAAATCCTCCATCATTGTCCCCGTCCCGAAGAAGCCCAGGATCACAGGACTCAACGACTACAGACCTGTAGCACTTACGTCTGTCGTCATGAAGTCATTTGAACGCCTGGTTCTCTCCCATCTCAAGTCCCTCACCTCCCCCCTCCTGGACCCCCTGCAGTTCGCCTACAGAGCCAACAGATCTGTAGACAACGCCATTAACCTGGCCCTCCACCACATCCTACAGCACCTGGACTCCCCGGGGACCTACGCCAGGGTCCTGTTCGTGGACTTCAGCTCTGCCTTCAACACAATCCTGCCATCCCTGCTCCAGGACAAGCTCTCCCAGCTCAACGTGCCCGATTCCACCTGCAGGTGGATCACTGACTTCCTGACGGACAGGAAGCAGCGAGTGCGTCTGGGGAAGAATGTCTCGGACTCTCGGATTATAAATACAGGAGCCCCACAGGGCTGTGTTCTTTCTCCCCTGCTCTTCTCCCTGTACACCAACCACTGCACCTCCAGCCACGACTCCGTGAAGCTGATCAAGTTCGCGGACGACACCACCCTCATTGGACTCATCTCCAACAACGATGAGTCCGCCTACAGGAGGGAGGTGGACCGGCTGGTGTCCTGGTGCAGTGGTAACAACCTGGAGCTGAACGCCCAGAAGACAGTGGAGATGATTGTGGACTTCAGGAAGAGCACTGTCCCCCCACCCCCACCCTCCGTGATGGACTCCCCCATCACCTCTGTGGAGTCCTTCCGTTTCCTGGGCACCACCATCACCCAGGACCTCAAGTGGGAGCCGATCATCAGCTCCCTCATCAAGAAGGCCCAGCAGAGGATGTACTTCCTGCGGCAGCTCAGGAAAGCCAAGCTGCCTGCACAGATGTTGGTGCAGTTCTACACGGCCATCATCGAGTCCATCCTCACCTCCTCCATCACCGTGTGGTTCGCTGGAGCCACAGTCAGGGACAAACAGAGACTACAGCGCATTGTGCGCTCTGCAGAGGAAGTGATCGGCCGCAGCCTTCCATCGCTGCAGGACCTGTACGTCGCCCGAGCTCGAGGCCGGGCTGGTCGTATCACAGCCGACCCCTCTCACCCTGCACATGGACTATTCCAACCACTCCCCTCAGGCAGGAGGCTGCGGTCCATCAGGACTAGAACCCTCCCGCCACAAGAACAGTTTCTTCCCCTCTGCTGTTGGACTCTTGAACACTTCTTAACCTGTCCCCCCGCCCTTTATAAAGTCACTTTACTGCCCATCATACGTCACTTTACTTCACTGTACTGCTGTCACCTTACATTGTGTGCACCATGTGCACTTGTATATTGTAAATAGTAACTGTAACTCTATTTTAAATTTAAATTTATTCTTTAGAAGTGTTTTTTATTCTTATTTTTATTATCTCTTTTTGACTGTTGCACTGAGCCAAAGCAATTTCCTAGTCTGTGACCTCCTGTTACTTACGTGGCAATAAAAATGATTCTGATTCTGATTCTAAATTGATTCTGAAGATGCTTTATTTGAGATGATGTCCCACAGTGGGGAAATGTCAGTGTTGCATCACCTGTTACAAGACAGTTGGAGTGAGAAGCCTACTGCACAAGATAGATAGACAGATACTTTATTGAACCCCAGAGGAGAAAATCAGGTGTCCAGTAGCAGCAAAATAAAAAAATAAAATTGATCATTCAAAAAAGCTCACAATATACAATAATCAACAACAACCCTTCAGGTCACAGCAGCAGAGGTGGAGCAGGACGGGTAACAGGGTGGAGTAGCCGCTTTGGTTCGGACCATTTTCTCTGCTTTAGTCCAAAGTAAAAGGCTAAATGCTTCATATGAATTTTCAAAAAGTTAGCATTCCTCCAGTGGATTTTCAACTGATCCACTGACTTGGCTTGGACCATGAATCCTCTCTTCTCTGGTCTGGACCAGTGTATAAACCATAAATCCACTCCGCTCTGGTCTGGACCAGTGCAAAAGCAAAATGTAACCAGTGTAAAACCAGATAAGTGAACCATAACTCTGAAATAGAATAGAGATAAAATCTTGCATAATAAAGAAGCAAGTATATAATCTCTAACTTTAGCATAGAACAATAGCTGGTATAAAATCCCTTTAGCATCTTTTTGTCTTCATGTTTATTACAATCCTGGGGAGTATCTCAATCATTGCTGCTTTCCCTTAATGTATTTTAATTAATTGTAATGTATTAATGAGAACTATCCAAGATCACATTTTACCTTGCCGTTGTTTGTTGGGGATGTTCCTGTATTGATTTCACAGATAATGCATACACAGGGATAACTTTCACCCAGGCTTTTCCTAATATTATGCAGCATATCTGCCTCACGAACCAAAGCAATGAGGCGGTATAGACAAGAGCTCATTTGGAAGTCCGTACGTAAAACCGCAACATGGCGCCGGGAGTCAATAATCTCAGAGAGGATGGTATTAAAACCTGGCCGCAGTCACAATCAATCATGCAGGCCGCTTCGATTGTCAATTTGGAAATGGCTTTTGTATGGGCTTGGTCTTGTCTCCATTGATTTTCCATTAGGGCTGTACATGGCATTATAATATATTGAGTCGGGCAGATCCCTCCTAATGTGGCGTACATTTAAATCGTCAAACGGCGCTCCTTAACGGAAATGCACAATGACCGTTTTTTATTGACGCCCAAAGTCTATTCAGTGCCCTAACCTCGTCCATGTATTCACCGCGGCGCTCTGAAGTGGTGTTGTCAGCCTATGCACTAACACTTAATTATAGCTGTACTGAAGATTGCTGCGTTGGTTAAGCCTCTATTTAATTCCTGGCAAGCCTATTCCCAATGCCAACAGCGAATAAAAGACTTGCAAATATCATTGTCAGACACATAACCAATGGATCAAGCATGAAAGTGGTCCAGGTTATGTGTTAAAACAAGCACGTGAAGGACTGACTTGAATGAATGAGAACGATTTTTGGTATCACAAAACATTTTTTTTTTTTTCATACAAGGCACAATTTCATGATGAGTTTGTTGATAAGGGCACAGGGACTAGGCCTCCTGGTGGGGCCCAGAGTGGAAAACTAAACATGGGGAGGCAGCATTTTGGATTTATCCAGCAAAAATCTGGAACATACTGTGTGTATTCAAAATGAAGATTGGTAAATATGTAGTAAATATTTATTCATTCATTCATTTTCAACCCCTTTATTAGTTCATTTCTGGGTCAGGGGAGTGGCAATCAGAGCTGCCACCCAATGCTCATAGCACCAGTCCCTCGCTGATCCTCTGCAGGTGGTGGGTCGGACAGCAGACATTAGTGGGAGCAGTTGGAGTAGGTCCCGTGATGGGCTCCAACCCACGACCTTGCGGCCCAAAGACCAATGCTCTATATATAAAACATATGTAGTAAACATATGAAAAAATAAATAAAACAAATACATGATTACTGAATATCAAACCTGTGTATATCTATTTAAAATGTACTATTTGTATTGAATGTACTATACATTAAATAAAAAGATACATTTTAAATAGATTTTCCCAGATTCCCTATGTCTATGTATGATATTGTATCTCATCCCACTTTGCATATTTCATGTCTCTTGTCCCCTTCAAACATGCTGAACTATAACAGTATACCAATAGATTATTTTTTTCTGTTCAAACTATTCCATTATCTCCAATTCCAATCTAAACATTTTTCCATTGAGAAAAAGCTGAAAGTCTGAACTAAATATTGCTTTCCTTTTCCCCGGGGGCATCAGTATAGAAAACAAATGGTGCACTTGCAAAGACTGCGCCCCGGCCATAGTCCTCTAATCTCTTTTTGAGGCTGAATTACACAGAGTCGGCAGTGTGGAGAGGTGTGGTCCGACTTTTTGATCGCATTGGTTCCTCCATAAACATTAATCAGACCCCATCCACCCCCACAGTGACCGCCCGGCCCCAGAGTTCATCTCCCTTGGCCTGGTATAATGACCGTTTCCATATAGGCCAGGTAAATGGAAACTGTAGGGCCCATAATTGATCCCTGTGGACAGCCCTCTAATCTAGAAAACAGATTGGGGTCAAGGTCCTTCACTTTATTTTGTATCCTTAGATTTTTTTCCCTTTCTATCCAGCTGTACAATGGCAGAGTAAGTAAGCAAGCAAGCTTTACCAATATACAGTAGCACATTTCAAGAACTAAGGTCCTACTAAATTCTTCTAATGTTGGTGTATTGGTAATGTCTATTGATTCATTGATCTTCTGGGCACTTAAATCTGAGGCACTCAACTTTTTTTTTTTCATGTATAGCAATCAAATTATGTCCAACAGAAAGAGTCTTGAATAAGTAGAATTTTTGACCAAATCAAAAACCACCATACTCGATATTATAAAACATTTTACATGCTTGTAAGGAGCCTTGTGAGTTATTATTTGATTGTTTGGGCTGAGAGCTGTAGCTGAGTGAAAGTGGTCCTTGCTTTTGAACTTTTCGGAGTAAAAAAGCTGATCTAAGGATAGAAAATACAAGACGAGTGATAAAGCCAGGAACTTGTTTGACGGATTTCACTACATAGCTACATTTTCGGTGGTTTGAATTTTAGCAACTACGAATATCTGTTGTATTCCTAGTATATTAAGTACAAAATGTTCTCTTTATTTATTCATTTTTCTAATTAAAATGGATGGAAATTGGTCACCTGCCTCTTATGGACCAATGGCTCTACTGTATGTGAGTAAGTAAGTAATCATTATTTATAGAGCGCATTTTACAGACCAAGGTCGCCCAATGTGCTTTACAATGTTCGGAGTACAGATATTTTTCCTCTCTCTCCTCACAGTGAGGACAGAAGCGAGATTGCGAGAATGTGAGATATAGATATTTGTCTTTTTTTTAATCATTGCATTTTCTGTGTTTGAACGGTTTGATTCCGTGGTCTGTGTTGGTGAATCGACAATTTTATAAAGTCCTTGCAGATAACTGCTGTTGGGATTTAGGACTATAAAAAAATTAATGTAATTGAATATACTATTTGTCAGAAAAAACTTGGACTGAAAAATTTCCTCCAAGGCTTTTGACCTAATATCATTGGCCTCGTTTGTGACTCCCTCGTTACTAGTTTGCTACAGATCCACAATTGGAAACCGACGGCGCGTTTTAGCACACGTCGTATAACCCCAGCCGTATTCCATTTTCCACTCGGGCCCCTCCCCCTTCATTACAAATTCATTATGACATCGTTAAACCAATGAAATACAGCTTATTACAGGGCGCCCCAGAGATACGGGTCTGACTTAAACATTCCGACCCGACTCCTCTCCTCGCACATTTTTTAATTAGACTCCAAAGGAACATTGGCGGCGTTTAAATGAACACGGCAATCAGTTTATTCGGCTGTTGCCACGATTAGCATAATTAGCTCGCACCTGTTAGCCATCGATCAACAGATTTGGTAATTTTTTTTTTTGAGACGTTGGGAAGCAGGGCTCGTTTGGTGGGATGTGTGGTTGGGAGGAAAACGGCGAAGAAGGCTACGACTTGGAAGGAAGTAGAAAAAAGTGGTAAGAGGTAATGAAAAGTAAAAATTCTGCTTTTGCCGTTGCATTTATTAAAGCTGGGAAGAAATGCTGAAAAGGAGGAAGTTGATATTTCCGTTGGATTGGTTTCTCTCGCTAAGCCTTTGCCACATAATGAGTATTCACATTCATGTATGTTTGACCTCTACCACAAACGTAGATAAGCTTTTTCACTTTCCAAAGTCAAAATGCAGCAACCAAAAGCCTCATTTTTTCGCTACATTACCATCAGCATTGGTTTTATATGGCGCTTTTTTGGACACTCAAAGACGCTTCACAGGTCATGATTAATTCACTCTACACGGTGGTGATAAACTACTACTGTAGCCACAGCAGCCCTGGGGCACACTGGCAGAAGCGAGGCAACAGGTATGTGCCATTGACCACAAACCATTCACACACACACCAGACTCATTCTATGGATCCTGTGCCTCTGCATATTATGAATCATAAATATGTCATTTATAGGCAAGGCAAGTTGATTCATATACAATAGTCCCAGCAAGAGGCCTGGCCCTGTTCTCCTACAGTGGCGGAAATGGTACAATAGTTTACTTGATAAAACATTTTGGAGGGGAATAGCAATGTATGTTATGACATTGCAGTCGAATTATTTCACTGGGTTATAAATATTCAGGAAGACATTGGTGAAATAATCGCTTAACATGGTTTTGTATTTGAGGTTAATCCTTTTCTGCAGGTTCCTCAAATGTCTTTAGGACTAATTTAAAAGCTGTTTTTAAATATGTGCGTCTCGCTTTTTGATGTAAAAAGCCCAGTTAATTTTTGGTTTTACTAGTTTTTCATGGGTATTTTTGGTAATGTGTTGGCGTACCTTGCTTGGGTTCCATGCAGAGGTGCAAAAATAGCTTGTCGAAAAGTTAGCGCCAGTAAAAAACTTGCTTGCCGTGCACCTGCCCGTCCTGCGCTCACAACAGATGGAGCACAGTCATGTAAAGTATATTTTGCACGGACTCCACTGGGCAGATTAAATTTGGACCAACTGCTCACGATGCCGCTGTCATTTTTTATTTTTCTCATCTCCACACAGCCACTTCTAACTGCTGCGATGAACCCGGACCAGAATGCATTATGCTTCAACACAGACAGAGTTGGCCCAAGCTGTTTTGGGGCTGTGGACGAACTAGACTCTGTATTTTTGATTTTTTTGTTTTGTCCTTGGCAACTTTTGGAATCTCGACTTTTTTTCTTTTTTTTTCTAGTTATATGGCAGAATCCAAACATACCAATTGAGCAACGGGCCACGTTTTGATCAACTTAGTGCTTAGCTCAAAGTTCAGATTTTGCAGCCTTTGGTAAAATCCATCTCAGCTTTTCCTTCACTCTGGCTAAGAAAAAAAATGATCTGTATTTTAGCCCAATGATGTGCATTGAAAAGCAAATATGTGTACAGCAATTTCACAATTTAAATCAACTTGTGATTGGTTTTGTATCTGCCATAATTTCAGCTTTATGTAATTATGAATTATCACAAAAATTAGAATTTTCTGGGGATAAATACAAACCATTATGATTTATTCCTATTGGTAGAATCAAAACAAATCCATGCTCCATACAGTAAGTCTTTTTGCAATGCCGTCTCGACCTGGGACAGCAGTCGGGAAAGGTTTCTATGTTTTAGAACCTGTCTCTGCGTTTCAGCATGGAGATGACTTGCAAAATCCCAAACTTTAGAGCCCCACTCTTGTTACTTTGCCTGTTAAGATAGATAGAGATATGTGACTTTAAATTACCTCTTTCACCTGACCCACATTTAAGCAATGGGCAATAAAACAGTTTTTACCGCTTTCTAAATCATAGCTATTTGTCCGCCGTGACAAAATACCAGTTAAATGCCGAGCCAATTTGTGCAAAGGAAAGGGCACGCTGGGTTTTTGGTCGGAACTCCTGTATTTTTGCGCAGTGGAAATGAGGCTTCACTGCTATTATCTGCTTAGTCCAGACCTTCATCATTATCGTAAAGCAGCCTGTATATGTCTTTGGTTTACCGTTGTTGTCTTGGCCTAGATTAGCATTACGAATCCCAATTTTAAAGAGGACAAACTTGACTTAAGCGTAATGATAATGCGATGACTGGGTTTCCATTTGGGTTTAAAAATAGCTGTTCATTTACGTCCACGCCCAGCTCACATCTGGAACATGGTGCATCTGTGGGCTGCCGGGGGCTTGATCACCCAGACACAGTTTAACCTCAGTTTGGCTCATGTTCCAGAGCTGTTACACGGGAGGATGGGAAAGCTGGGATTGCAAAGATTCTTTGGTATGCAAGATTGAGTTTTCCCTTGTACAAAAACAAATCCAACATACTGTAACCAGCAAAAACAACGTGACCTTCGCCAACGCGCTCAGCGGAGTTTGCTCAATATCGGCTCGAACTTTGGAGGAAAACAAGACATGGGTGACTTTGATGAAAACTGCCAGAGTAGAAGAGTAGAAAACTATATTAATTGATTAGTAAAGTGTATATTAATTCTGTTAAATTGGTACATCCCCTGCTCAAAGAAGGATGTCACACAACATTTACAACTGGAAAAGCTAAGATATTGGAAATATTTCACACAACATGGCAACCCATCCATCCATCTTCCTCCGCTTGATCAATTTCTGGGTCGGGGGGAGTCAGAGCTGCACCCAAACCACACCATGGCAACCTTTTTCTGATTTTTCTGAGTCGACAGATGTTTAGATTTTGTGCTGAGATGGAAATATTGACAGGATCCTCTTATGTTGTATAAGTTTCACAAGTTTTTGTCCTAAAAACGTAAAATCATCTCACTTACTGATACTTGATATTTTGTTTTTTAAAATTACGCACAATACTGTTTTGATACAAACTTTAGTTACAAGCTTATTTCAAAAGGAACCTTGAAATAAAAGGAATACATAGGTTTTCTTTAAAGAAAATGCTCAAAACATTTGTGTGCCACAGGACTAGGCTTACAATGGGACTAGTAGTTACAAAAATCTGAATACATCTCTCTTAAAACAATCAATCAATCAATCTTTATTTATAGAGAGCTTTTCCTACACAGGATAACACAAAGCGCCTCACAATCCAGATCACATAAACAAAGGCAAAATCACCATTAAAAATACAATTATAATCACACAAGTAATTAAAAAACATTAAAACATTAGAATCACACAAGTAATTAAAACCATTAATTCCCCTAATATTATCCTGTCCCTCATTTTGAGAAGCACTAACATGGCAAAAATCCTCTAACATTCCATTCCTAGATAAACAGCAATTTATCAATACAATTTATGGACCTATGGAACATGTCTTTACAGCTTACTAACATGTCAAGAAAACAGCACTTTCTACCTGACGTCTCTCTATCTTAGACCATTGCACACATTATTTAACTATTTTTTTTACTGCCAAATTAAAATAAAACTATAAATACCGTGTAAATCTGAGTACAGTGATAGACTATTATTCAAAGCCTTGTGGGAATCCTAATCCACATTGTTAACCGTGTACGTCGATTCGCCGCTCCATCACATTTATTAGGCTACTATTGGGTCCATGTAACTGCTCATTGGTTTAGCATCGACCCGTTTTTCCTTCGATGATAAAGACTCCGCAGTAATTTGTGGCTGTCACTTTTGTTTCCCAGTCGAAAAACGGTCATAGATTTCCAACGCGGTCACTTAAGCAGGGGTCAGGTCGCCCACACATTAGTGACCACATCCTCCAGTACAAGGGATAATGCTGCGTACGACCACATCATTTCAGCTTTTAACTATTTATGACAGTACACGGTATAGAGAATGAATCTGTGTATATTGAAGGATTTTAAATATCATTCTTAATTTTTGTATATACATATGTTCTATGGCTGAAGGAAAATGCAGGGATTGGCTTCAATTGAAGTATAATGGCGGTATTAAAAAAGTATGAATACATTGGAGAGAGACAAAAGAAGAACGAGAGAGTTTTTGAGGAAGAGTTTTCATAGGTTTTGGAATGATAGAGAATGAGTTCTGTTGATTAAAAACATTTGAAACAGAACAGGGGAATAAACCTTCTAAAATTTTGGAGTCAGGAAACTGAAACTGAATACATTTTTTTTGTTTTACTTATTTTTATAGATTTTTATGCAATGATTAAAACAACATTTACATACACTGCAGCAATAAAATAAAAAATAAAAACTTAAATGTGGGGGTCAGACATGTTTATGAAAATTATCTATTATTACAATTATCTATGTAGTTCCTGAAAATATGAAAGAAAATGTTGATCCATTAAGAATAGACACATTTTTTTAACCAAACCGTTTTACATCGGTTTGGCTCTATATGTCTGCTTTATGTTTCAGTGCCTTTTTCACTTATAAATACTACTTAACTACCCTTTCTCCCGATCGGATTCACCTGTGTTTCCATGTCAAGGGTGTTAAAAGGGTGTCCAATAAATAGTGCTAAAGATGTTAAATTTAAAGGGTGCCTAAAATTATGCACATGTTTAATTTAGTTTCAATAATGCTTGCGCATTTTCCGTGAATGATACAAACTTAATATCACTTCTCAAATATCGCTGTGTTTGTCCTATATGATCTATTCAACTGCAGTTTCCTTTTTTAACCACCAAGGATTTATAAAGGGAAATCAGAAAAGTGGATAGGGGTGCCCAAACTTTTGCACACCACAGTAACGACTCAGCTCTTCTCACTCTTCTGCAAACAAGACAAAGACAGCATGTTGTGGCCTGATGTATTCACACAACATTTTACTTCCACAAGGCTGTTGGGACAAACACAATGCATTATTTACGGAACAGAAAAGTGACTTACACCGTTTTTTTCCCATTTTTATCCACACCTGTGTATTGTTTGCATGTTTATTTGTCCAAACCCCAGTCTCCTGTCAACAAGTCACCAATAACAACTGTCTGAACTCCTGGTATTCCTCTGAGAAAGCCCATCGTCTCCATATCTAGTCTGAGCGTGGGACCGCTTACCCCCCCTCCTCTTCCTCCCCTCTTCCTCCCCGCTGTACCCCCGTGTGGAGCCTGACGTAAAGCTTCCTCCACCTATCAATAATTCATCCCAAATGCCACAGCAACGATGATAATTCCCCAGTTATAAATTATGGACGCTAACTCCGGTGTTTAGCCCCCCGCCCACGCGCCCACCTGCACTCTCGTTATCACCGTGGTTACGTCTCTACAATGGAAATGCATGAAAACAGGTGGTTGGGCAGCGGAGTCTCGTCGCTCCGGAGACAGATGTGGTGGTGTCATGGGCAGAGGTGGATGTGACGGAAAATCAAATAAATACATTGAAAAAGAATTAAACTAAATAAAATACAGAAATTATTTGATTTATTTGGGAGAAAAATGAGCAAAACAATACCTAAATTTTACATTTCATTTTGAAATTGCGTTTTTAATTATAGATTTGTTGATGGAACATGAAAGTATATTTCATCTTGTTGCCGGGTAGAATTTTTATTACCACTTTCCAATTCCAAATGACTGTTGATGTGTTTGTGCGTCTGTTTTAGGTGGATTTGTGCTTTTTTTTTGAAGGTCTATTCTCTCTTTTCTGAGGATTTGAACTTCCAGTCCACGCTTTTCATGTTTAATACTAATGTACATTCCCCACACAGTTTGGGGTCAAGAGATTATTAGTTTCATTTGTTAATTAAGTCTGTAAAACCTTATAATATTTTGCTTCAGGGCTACCTTGCTGCACCAAAAAGGCCAACATTCTCTTTTTCAGCTGTGTCTCGTCCCCAGAAAAAGAAAAGCTATTTTACATGTTATCAGTGGTAAGGGAGACCGGAGCACCTGGAGGAAACAGCCTACTTAACAAAATTGATAAGATGTATTCTTCTTTTTACTAATTAAATCTCAAATCTGCAAAACCTTATCAAATAATTTGCTTTGTCAGAGCTACTACTGTTTTTGTCATACTTCTTGTTTTGTCATACTTAATGTTAAAACAAAATTTCACACAAAATTCAAAAATATAGGTGAAATTTAATCTTATTCATACCACAGACCAACCTCCTGAACTAATCCCCATGAAATGAAGAGAGGATGGAGTTAGACTCATTTTGGTGGTTTTCCTGCTCTTTACTGTCTGCTGCCTCCGAGCCTGTACCTGTCCATCACTGCGCTGCCTTCGGGCGTCTGGGGGAGTGTAGGAATAATGAGCTCTCGGCGTCTACAGGAAATCACCCCCCTCCTCCTCTATCCCTCTATACCCGACCTTTTTATAATCTCTTATAACGTGACAAACACAGACCTCAGTGACCACAAATGGTGCCTTCAGGGAACTGAAAAAAGTCCACGGCAAAAAAGGCAACTTGAAATCTTTTTTTTGTGTGTGTGGAAATTCTATTTGCAGCGTCACTACAAAACAATGGAAGCTATTATTTCCACAAAAGAGCTTTGATGGTTTGAGTGCCACGACATTAATAAATGGTTTTGCTTTAGCGGAGCAATTTGAGCTTTTGTTCACTCCAAATAAAACTCTTTTGAAAAGGAGTTATGACAAAAACACATGCCATATTAAAACAATTGCAGGATTTTTTGCACTTGCGTGTAAGAATGACTGAGCTATTTTGAATCATTCAGGCGAGAGGGTTAACAGGTGGGATAACAAAAGTCCTGTTTCCACCAGCCCTACTTGGCACAACTCTTCTCTTTTCAGCTCCACTCTACCTGGCTGTGTTTTTATTACCCTTTAGTATCCGGTACTTTATCCGAGCAACCTACTCACAACAAACCAGTACCAATGGACATTCTTTGGTAACCATGGATTCCAACAGTGCTTTGGCCAATTTCTGAGAGTTAGAACACTTTAGTACCAGCTCGGCCTGGTGAGCCCCTGGGCCAAGAGCGGTGGAAAAGCTCCCCTAAACTACGTGATGACAAAATCCATCTACTTAGTTCCTCGCTGTGACGCAGGCCAAGAAGTACATCCAAGTGAAAACTGGTGATAGAAGCAAACTGTTTCATGTACTGTATTAGCTAATTCTTTGTTGTTTGAGAGTTTGGTACCCAACTTTAACACTTGGACCACCAGAATTTTGAAACTTACTAGAACTCCCGGGGCAGCCATTTTGACGGCTCCTGTTTCTGGAATGGAACTCTGAAAAAAATCCCTATAAGAATAGTTCATTTTTCAGTGCTGTTTTTCAAATTAAGATATCCCCACGGTTTTAATATTAAAACTGGTTAATATAACTGAAATACAGCTAAACTAAATACTAGCTGCTACAAGTAAACAGTGTGTTGCTATGGTAACCAGCACTTGCTCCAAGCCGAGATTGCTCTTAGCCAGTCCAGAACCAGTCTAAGATCAAGATAATTAGATTGATGAAGCTTATAAAGTTATGAAGACCAAAAACATGCAGTAATTACACTTCCAAAACGGAAAGCCGTCAAATTGACTGCTCTTGCATGTCTCTACCCCACACTCAAACTTTTGTTTTTAGGTTGTCTTTTTTGTCACCATATTAAAACTCATCATACCAGCTGGATTGTAGTATTCTTGGTCTTAATACCACAATTTTAAATTTAATTGCACTCTTATGTTGTTTGTACATTTCATCTTGTGTTCTGTAATGGCTCCATTAGCACCAACCTGACCAGAGGCAAAAATCACATCAAGAAATCACAATTATTCCAAAACATCAAACAACGAGAGCTCAGGGTTTTGGCTTCAGCGCTGAGCCAAATGGGTCCGGATGATAATGCTGCTTTATGTGTCCTTAATAAAAGAGGAGAGAGAGAGAGGCTCATGTGAGGAGAGTGTTTGGATGAGGAGCTAATGGAAATGGAATGAGCTCATTTTCTCTGATCAGCAGCATGTGGAGGTGCAATCAGATATGTTTTAACATCTGGGGACGCTGCAAAAGACCAGCGCAGTGATTGTTCTTGTGAATCTGTTCGTAGAGTTACTTTCAATGTAATAAAGTGGACGCACAAATAATAGACATGGATCAAAAACACGTGCGGGGAAATCTAACAAGTGTCTGTTTAAATGATGTCGCATGGTTTAGTCCAAATTACGATGGATTGGGATATTATTGTCTGAACATCAACATCAAAAAACATACATTTTTTGGAAGTACATTAGTAACTTCAAACTTTGACCGGGATGAAAAAGAAAGGCCCTGAAATAGATAAATCAAAATCAAATAAAAAATAAATGATATACTACTACTAGTTTTATTACAATAATTTTTCAGAGTTATTGAGTGAGATAAAAAGCTATGCCTCATGATTAACTACTTCAAGAAATGTGTTCCATTTGGCTTTTGTGTATTCTTTAATTCATCATTGTTTCCTTTGTCCACCTTCTTGATTTGTTCTTTTTGGTTTTTTGTCTGTATTATTGAGTCTTTCTTTGTCCTTTTTCTTTGCCAGAATTTCGTTCTTATATTTGCAATGTTACTCAGGATTTTAGAGTCTCAGCTCTTCAGATACGTGACGTGAGCACTAGTGTGAGTACCATTTTTCCTTTTCAGTATTAGGTACTACTACTACTACTACTACCACTACTACTACTACTACTACTACTACTTCTACTACTACTACTACCCCTACCACTACTATTACTACTACCAAAAATAAAAATGACACTGACAAGGAGATAAAGGATAATGTAATGTAGTGAAAATAATAATAATAAAATGCTCAATTTACCTGATCTAGAATGAATAAATATAATGATAAAATAAAAATTATTTAACATGTATTTATCCTTTAGCATATAATGACAAAGAGATTTTTTAGGTCGTTATTTATCATAGTATCATATTTTTACTATTGGCTCAATTTATTTACAATAGAGCACAAATTAAGAATGACCAGAACAGTCTTTTGCATTCCTTTCAAACCCTGCAAACATAATGAGCTGTTTGAAGAGCTCTCGTACATAACAGTCAACATGGCCTTTAAAAATGAACTTTAAAATGATCTTAAACGTGCACATCAGCCGTGTCAACGTAAGTAGATGTATTCAACGCTGAGAAATAGATATAGCCGGAGCTTTTGTCATTTCTCCTTGACGATCCTCTGCTAAAGTGTGCGCTTTTGTAAACATCCGCTCTGTTGTTTCATTGAAGGACATTTGATTCGCACCATTTGCTTTTGCTATCACTCAAATCATCACTCTTCACCATCGCCACAAAGACGCCATGGCTCCATCTGTGCCCTTGAAAAAAATGCTGTTCTGCCGAAGTCCCATATTTTCCCACAATCGAACAGGTTGGAGCTATCGAAGAGGTGGAGGTGGGAAAACCCTGGCGATAACGGACATGTTAAGCGTATGATGCCAAATCTGTCTGGAAATGTGTTTGCACAGAAGGCCAGGATTAATGGAATGTATAAAATGGAAGATTGAGAGCTGCCATCTTCCAGCCCGTGTTGTTATGTGTGACTTAATGGAACACGCTGCCGTTCGTTTGGCGCGGTGTCCTTTACTGCCGTGTGAATGTGCGAACGAGGGTGGTGAGGCTCCGCGACAGCTTTTATGAGCTCGGATGGCGAGTTCTTCAGGGTGCCAGTCCTGGTGAGGAGGCTGTTATTGTCCATTATGCTCCTGCTGGTCACATGGACGCATAAAACCAAATGGGAAGTTTAACGGGCTCAGTGGACAGCCCTGCCATGTACCAGTTTGTGAAAATGGTTACTTGTCAAGATAATGTTGAAAAGTTAAGTATTTTTGATGTAATTTGTATTTCAGACACAATCAAAAACCAAGCAGCTTACATATTTGTATTGGTTTGTGTAATTGGATGGGACAGTGTGTGTTAATGAACAGCAATAACTGTAAATACAACAGATTGTAGTTTTTATTTTAATTTTTTTATGCTAATTTCCATCTATAGTCCCACAGTTGCACTTACAAACACACACACATTCATTCAACCCTCACATATTGTAGCGGCACCCTACACGGACATGGGGAGAACATGCAAACTCCACACAGAAAGGCCTGGAGGTGAAATCTAACCCATGAGCTTGTTACTGTGGAGCACAAGTACTAACCACTGAGCCAAAGAAACTGTTGGCTGTATATAGATAAATAATGAAGTTGATTGAAGCCCATTAGGGAAGTGTCATGGGCGAAGTTTTGCTACAACTCTCTCTGGCTCCAAATGAATTACATTGAAAAGTAAACTCCTCTAGCTCGGTTACCGTTTGTGTCAGACTCACCATTTTGGGCTTTAAACTCTTTGATCCTGGTGTTATTATTTTCAAAATGTCTTTGAAAATCCAGATAAGAGACATATAGATCACACCCTTCGTCACAAATGCCCATATAAGGAAATAGGCTCATCACTTGGTCACTCCACTCCTAATTTTCAGTCTTTCTGCCCAGTGCTTTCTCAGATTAGTTAAATTAGTGATTATATTATTATCACATGTTTTATTGTTTTTTTTCAATCCACTCATTGACCATTTTACCGGCCTTGTTTTGAAATTCTTCTCTATTTGGCTAATGGCTAGTCAGGACCATCTGAACTCAAAGAGATAAGACTGGAGCCAATATTATATTAGTCTTTGAATGTAGAACGGACTCTCAAGACCGGGGCGGGCAACACCAAGCCTCCCCGATAATGTAAATACAAATATTGAATAAGCTTTCTATCATTATGCTAACACGATTCTAAAATAAGCTGGAAAAATATAGCCAGAGATTCTCCAATACAAATGTATGAACACAGAGATGTGCATTTTAGAAAGCTTTTAATCCTCAACAGCTCAGACGCACAATTGATTCAGATTTGCTTTTCAAATGATTTATTTTGTCGAAGTGCTTCCAAATCCCCACTCCTGTGCTCCCCACCACCTGCCAATCACTCGCTCCACTCCTCCACCAGTAATCCCTGTGTATGTCGATACCTTTTGTAGCCTTTAGGGAGATTCCAGACACCTCAAACCTCCTCGTTCCTATCTCCTTTCCTCTTTGTCAGTCTCCTCTCATCTCCTTAACTTGCTTTCAGGGCAGTAGGTTGTCCAAACTTCTGTGATGATGGGCAGGTAGGCGGAGGCTGGGGCGGCCTGCTCGGCGTGTAATTGGTTTTGTAGACAGACGGAGCTCAGCGTGGGGGAAGCCAGACAGAGTTTTAGTTGGAATAATATGCGCTGGGGATGTAGAGAGGACGTCAAAAATGTCAAGGATTTTCGGAGGTGTGGGATTGATTCAGAATTTGGATTTTGGCAAGGATTTGGGTTTAGTGCTATTCCTATACCAAATTAAGGTACTTCTGCAGTAACTAAAGAAAAGACATGGTAGACTTTGAAATGGAATAATGGATTTCTGTCTTGTAGTGACCAATAGAGTAATGGCAAATTCAATGCAATAACATTTCGTTCCATAGCAGCATACTGTCAACTTACTGTCAAACCCCAAAGTAAAACAACTTTATAATTGGATTGTTACAAATGTGTCTTTACAATGTGTCAACATGGTGTTAATATAAATGTGTTGTGTGAGTAGATGCTGCTTTAAATCTGGGGTATTTTTTGTGTCATGAAAAAAAATCTATGTTGTTTGTGGCTTGTGTTTATGGCTATTTCTAGAAAATAGAATGTTGTGAACAAATCAGACCACAACAAGCTGACTTCATCTAATTAGCAAACATGTAGTCTTTTGCATACTGTATCATTTTCTAATCGTCTCACATCATTTCCTTTTCCCATATTTTGATGATCCAGGTGATATAATATCTATAGATGTGTAATATCTTGAGCCAATGTCAGAACCGTGTGTGTCCACAGTCACTGTGTCCCAGACACTGATGCTGCTAACAGATACAGATGTAAACATACAACTATATATTTCTACACCACAATATACAGGATTTAGACTTGCTTCTTTAATATGCTAAAGTCAGACATTTTGTACTGAATTCTTGCTTTGTATTATAGATTATTGACTGCTTCTTGATTATGCTAAAGCCAGATATTTAATTTTTTGTTATTTTATTTAGTAGATATTTTAGCGTAGAATTATTTAATATAGAGTTTAGTATAGATCAGTGTTCATGTATCTTGCAACACTGAAATTTGGGACAAATTAAGGTTCTCTTACTCTTAATATTAATCTTAAAATTGAGTTGCCAAGACACAGTGGTTGAAAAGAAACTGATATAGCTTAACGCTTGCAAGTGAATTCAATCAAACTGGTGAATGTGTAAATGTATAAGACCAGAGAAAACAAAGTGAAATCAAGTTGACGTTTCTTTGCGCCCGAAACCCTGCTGTGACTGTTGTCTGCTCGGTTTCTACCAAGCTTGTATGGAACATTAGGGAGCAGAGCTGAACTTTAATGCACACTCCATAGTTTCCCGCTGGCCACTCGAGAGGCAGATCGTTGCCGCTTCCTGCCGCTCGCCCCCCGTAGCTAAAAAGATGAGACTTAGAATCTTAGCGCCGCAGTTTAGTTCTCACCACAGGGTTCAGCAAACACCTGGCAACTACAGCACATGGGCACAACTCCATTTGAGTGGCTCCAATAAAATAGAAAAAAAAAACAGACAAACATGTGCCTGGATGTGTATAGCTATTGAATTGAATAAAAGTTACTTACAATTCAAAAAGACAAAATAAAAAACTGATAAATAGTTTGCATGTTCTTCCCGTGTCTGCACAGGTCCCCACTAAACATTGTCATATAAACTACCGATATTTTGGGGACCTATAGAGATTTGTTCAAATTCATCTTGGTGCTGATTTATTCTTATTTTTATTTTTTATTTTTATATATTTTTGTATATACCATGCTGCTGTTGTTTACATGCGCTGCAGATGCTAGAGGGGGCGTGGCCTAGGAGAACGAGCGTCATGCGGATAAAGATAGAGAAAAAAAAAACAGAGAAAAAGACATTTGAGGTTTATACACCAGGGGTAATACTACTAATACTACTACTACTACTAATACTAATACTTCTACTTCTACTTCTGCTGCTACTCTCCTTCAGTGGGACCGATGCAGTGGGGTCCCATAGCTTTGAGCAGGACCCGCTGTGGAAGGCACTGAGCTAATGACCTCATAGGGTTCAGAACGCCTCGGTCCATACCTCTGACAGCTTCTCACAGCAGGACGTCCCTTTGAGTTCACACAAGGCCGAAAACGCTTGAAAGTGTTCAGACCAAAACTTACTTTTAATCATGGTTTTATTGTTTTGCCTTCAATGAGCCTGTTATGTCTTATTTTAACATGGAACCTCTTTCAGTTACTTTAGATTCGGCTCCTATGTGTTTGTTATTACCTCTTCCGTTGTATAAAAGTGGCTCCCCGATTGAAAAATGTTGGAGGGAAAAAATAATGAATGTGAAGCGTTATGAGTGTTGTACGTGCAGAGAGGAACCAGTTGAGGTGGCTCAGACATCCCTGGGGAGGTGTTCTGGGCACGTCCCACCGGGAGGAGGCCCCGGGGAAGACCCAGGACACGCTGGAGGGGCTATGTCTCACAGCTGCCCTGGGAACTGCTTGGGGTCCCCCCCGGATGAGCTGGAAGAAGTGTGTGTGGATAGGGAAGTCTGGGCGTCTCTGCTTAGACTGCTGCCCCTGCGAGACGGCAACGGATGAAGTGGAAGATAATGGATGGATGGATGCGCTATATAAAACCAATGCTTTATTATTACTTCTATTACATTTATATTGAGACTTTGTCCATTTTCTGTGGACCAAATGAAAATCAACCGCTGCTAGTGCTGGGAGCAGCTCGGTCCAGCCTGTCCCTGGCACGTGGCCTCTTCCCAGGCTGTCTGCGCGGTGGAAGCCCCATTTCATGTTACGCAATTTCCCTTCCTGAAAAGAGCCGTTTGTTTTGGAGCTCATGGGCGGCCGCTGTGCCAAGCCGAGTGTGACACTAAAGGAGGCAGATTAGGAGAAATGGGCTTGTTGTGAGCGTGGTGTTCAACGTTGGCGACATATACAAGCAAACGGTTTGTTTTCAGTTGTAGATTAAATGGGATGCACCAATAGAATGCCCTAAACATGGCTAAATAATCTAAAATTAGATTTATTGTAAATACTTGGAATTTGTATGAAGCCAAATTTCAGCATCAGTTTTATACTTTTGATATAACAAGTAAAAAATAAAAAATAAAACTCACTTTTTCTCACATTTTCAGAATCAGAATGACTGCTGTGGGAGATCTAGTCGTTTCAGAATTTTGGGTTTCCTAGTGATAAATATGACCAGAGCCCATCTGCATCCGTCATGATTGTGATGGTCAATGACACAGTGAAAGTCTGGGTGTGTGTTTGGTGGTGCTCTCTATCTCTCTCTCTCTCTCTTCTATCTTTCTCTCTCTCTCTCTCTCTCTGTCTCTGTCTTTGTCTCTGTCTCTGTCTCTCTGTCTCTCTCTCTCTCTGTCTCTCTCTCTCTGTCTCTCTCTCTGTCTCTCTCTCTGTCTCTGTCTCTCTCTCTCTCTCTCTCTCTCTCTCTCTGTCTCTCTGTCTCTCTGTCTCTCTCTCTCTCTCTCTGTCTCTCTCTGTCTCTGTCTCTCTCTCTCTCTCTCTCTCTCTCTCTCTCTCTCTCTCTCTCTCTCTCTGTCTCTCTTTCTCACAGTGGGGGCTGTGTTCACTGCAGCATGTTTCCACTGGACCTCAGACACTGGGCTGTTGTGCTGCTGGACGTGGTGTCGGGAAATGGCGCAGTCATGTTACGAGTCATTATCATCGTCTGCCAATGGAACGCCATTCTGACCAAAAATGAAAATCTCACTTTTTTGTTGTTGTTGAGTATTTGCAGCGTGATTCAGGCAACGGCGTGGTTACATACTAAAGTGGCAGTGAGATACTCCTTCAAACAGTTAAAACAGTTCTACATTTAGTGTTATTTTGACATGCATTAATACAATAGAATAAAATATAACCAAAGAAAGTTGACTTTAAATGTGGGTTTTTATGTTGAAGGGGATAAAATAAGGTCCCTGAGGTTTCCTGGATAATAAAGGATATTTACTTGAAATTCAGTCGTGCCTTTAACCTTCTATTGTTCCCCCTCAATATTGAGCTTTTTTCTTTTTTGATTCTGAAGAGCACCTCACTCGTATTGATATTAGACACGTTACACTATAGGCCCTCTGTGTCATCTGGCTTTTGAGTCTCTGCGCATGTTAGAGTAAGTGGAAAATTTTAAGTCTCAACTTAAGACCTATTTGTTTAGGGAGGCTTTCTTTCCTCACCTCACATTGGGCTCATTGGAAGTGTTGTATGATTATTCTGTATATTCATTTTCTGGAACTGACTTGAATGTGTACTATTTGTATTGTATGTTTTTATTGTGAAGCGCTTTGATACTGGTCAGTGAAAAGCGCTGTATGAATGAACTTTACTTACTTACTTATGTATGACAGAACGACAATGTCAGTCAACAAAAAAATAAATCCATTCCATCATAATTGATATATTTTTATTCCCCCCTCGTGGGATAAGGCAGATTCGGATATCGCTTGCATGGGCTAAACATTGAAAGCTCCTGAGAGGTAAAATATTCAATACGGGAGAGAAAACAAGACTTTAACATGTGTTTATGTTTTGTGTGTATTCATAATGTATTTCCTGTATGCACTGGACACGTTATTTGCTAAATAATTCAAAAGTTGGATGGTGTTTGAATCTGCAAAGGTTTCAATGCTGGTCATTTCTGTGTGGAGTTTCCACCTTTTCTGCCCGTGTTTGGGGGGGTTTCCTCCAGGTGCTCGTGTTTCCCATGTCATCCAAAGCATGGCCCATAGGTAAAATTCTGCTGTAGTCCTGACCAAGAGCCCACAACATCTGCCCTGACTGCTCCTGACAGTTTGCCCTAGCATTGAATGATGGGTTGAATTAACTTTGCGATAGAATCTTAGCTTACCTTAGATAAAGCAAACTATAGATCTGTCATTTTCCAAAGAGTTATGAAAGAATATAGTATAAAACGCAGAGTCTACTGAGCCCTGTGCTATTGGCATTGGCAAAAAACATGGCATTGAAACGTTTTAATTATCCGTGCTGAGATAGCTCCCAGAATCTAATGCATTCCAATGAAACGTCTCTGGCTTGTCAAACCGAAGAACAGAAATGCAAGAAAAGGCAAATCAAATCTCAAATATAGAAACCCATGTATATGCACATGATATCACAATGTATTTATGCTGTCTCCCTGAGGTCTGTACATGTCGAGTTTTTTTATTTTTTTTTCTTCCTGATCGCCCTTTGTTCGCCCTGTGCGTGAAGCAGCCCCTACATCACCTCCTCTTTTCTCCAGGCGTTTCCAATATCGCTAGTTTTCTAAAGCTTCCCCAGCTCATTCTGCACTGCGCTGAGACTAGTTTAACAGTTTCAGAAGTGTATGGGTCTCATTCAACCCCCCCGCCTTTGCTTTCTTGTGGTGGGCAGAGCCTGACTTTGGCAAATGGAAAACTGTGTTGAGCAGCGAGCTTTGCAGACCGTAGATAATTATTTCCTCTTGAAAGTAGAATGTGTGTTTTTTGGTGCAATGGTCTATTCAAACAGATCCTGATTTTTCTTAATTTTTTTTAAACAGAATGTGTAATCTATTGGCTTATAATGATGAAAAAAATCACATATTGCGTGATACAAGTGTCAAATTGGGCAAGCTTGTGATATGGAAGGCTCAATGGTTTTCAATATGGCCAGTTTTTCAATTCAATTTCATACAAACGGGTGATAGTAGATGAAAACAGAATCACGTTTGGTGCCCTTATAGCAAAAGACATCGGGAACATACAGTATGAGGACTGACATGTGTGGCTTGGCGCTCTCTATGGTCCTGATTTGTTTTTTTTAGATGGTAATATTAACAAATAGTTTAAGATTTTTTAAGCAGTTTTTGATCTATGTCCTCTCGATGTGTCAATAATGTGGACAATATGGCATCGGCCTTTGCACGGCACTCAAAGACAAACATACTATTGAAAGAAAACCTATAAAAATCTTAATGAGTTGAGGTCTGTTTGAATTCAGACACTTGTGAAGTCTGAAAATGCAGTTTGTGGTGGATTCGGGAGCCGTTTGGGACTTTTGCGCTGATCCGATGTGACTTAATGTGAGCTGAGTGAGCGGAGTGAAGGGAACATTTGACTGTGCTGCCGGAGGTCTGTGTGTGACAGAGGGAGGGAAGGAGGGCGAGAAATTTATATAGAGAAACGTGAAGGAAGAGACGTGCTAGCGAGAGCCAGATAAGGGAGGCTAAAGGGACTGCGGCAGAAACGCTCCCTCAGTTCCACAGTCAGAGTGACTCATCTGAAATAGAAGCAATCACATGTTACTGTATTCACATTATGAGTACAGTTATTTTGCAGTTTCTTCTAAAATGAATGTATTACTGTTACGTATTTCCATTCACCTGTGTTCAGTGTTTTTTTCCATCATAAGTAATAGTTGTTGTAATAGATTCTCATTCTCAATAGTGGTTTGAGTAAAAAAACGCAATCTATACCAATTGTCTCTCTGACTTACAAACCATACTTCTGGTAATTGTTACTATTCCTAGTTACAATCAAATTAGCTCAAGTTCCAGATAATTAAATTGAATTGCCTTAACATATATTAAAGTGATAGTCTCTAACTCTAAATGAATTACAAATTTTAGGAAATGTGTTAAATTGACCTCCTGGCCTTAAATGTTGATATAAAATAAGTAATTTTATTAATTCTAATATCACGGGCAATCGAGTCATGCCAAGGGCTGTCAATCATCGCGCTGATGCTCGTAGCTGCTCAGTTGTTTGTTTCGCAGAGCCTCCGAATCAAGCCTTTATGGGCTCTGGAACTACATGAAAACTGAACATTCTGAACATCCGCGCTGAGGTACTTATGTATATACTGAACCTATATCCATAATCATTTATATACTGAATCATTTATATACTGAACCTATATCCATAATCATTTATATACTGAACCTATATCCATAATCATTTATATACTGAGCCTATATCCATAATCAGATCCTCTGCAGATGTGTCCTACAATGTGCAATTCATGATAATAGCACTTCCTGGTTTGACGCGATCGCTTTTTTTGTGCATAAAAACATTATTTTTTTCATTAAAACGTTAACAAATAATACTGAAAACCTCTGTACATGTGTATTAATAATGTATATGTATAATGTGTTCTCTGAATAAAATTTCAAAGTGTTACGGAAACGTAGGTGTAGACCAATCAGAAAGGAAGGGGGAGGGAGCTTTCGTCGTTTTTTTTTTTCAAATCAAGTACCTCTCTGTCTCTCTTTCTGACTAACTCCAGACAATCACTTTAATACTATATAGCTGCAAGGCCCTTCCACATTCTCCAGCTTTTTTAAAAGAATAAAGATAATGGCAATCGATTTACTATGCAAAGCAGTAACTAAATATAACTAAGTCTTGTAACTTATTTGCATTTTAAAAGAGTGTCATTTTGGTATATAATGATATACAATTTCACTTCTGGAGCTTATACAATGGCAAGGAGGAAGACTGAGGAGGTCAGCACACTCGCTTTTCAAAGAGAAGTTGCTGGGTTTGAACAAGCCCATTCTGAGCAGAGTTCGCATGTTCTCCCCGTCTCTGCATAGGTTTTCTGCAGGTCACGGACAGATCAAGACAAAAAAAGAAAAAAAGATCCCAAAATGTCATCATCAGTGAAGACTTTTTCTGCCATAGTATGAGGAATAAGGCCATCAGGACCTGTCTCTGGCTCCAGAAGCACTTGTTCCCAGGGACAAGTGTCTCTGGGGACAAGTGCTGCTACGATAACACTGGTCCACATTCCCTCTCTGGGGCTTCTGCTGCCTTCTCTCCACTTTCTCTTCTCTCTTCCCATTCACTGTTTCATTCAAGTGGCTTCCTCTTATGAATGTCACCACTTTATGATGCACTGGGGAGCTAGAGACCCCGCTGGGCAGCTCCTCTGATGACTGTCTGCAGCAGGAGTTGCACAGGTTGGTTTGAGGTCGTCCACATAATCACTTCATAATCACAGCGCACTGAGCTGAGACCACCGGCTCTAGCAGTGAGGGTTTGGTACCCACACGTCTGTCGTGTTCACTTTGGCATCTTAGATCTGAAGTCTCTGTCATCTTAAAGGAGGTAAGGTGGGTTTAATCAGTGTTGGGCTAACCCCGGCCCATGGACCAGATAAATATGAATAGTAACGCATCGGTTTTATACAGCGCTTTTAGAACAATCAAAGACGCTTCACATGTCATTAATTATTCTTTCACTCTACACACGGTGTTGATAAACTACTACTGTAGCCACAGCTGCCCTGGGGCCCACTGACAGAAGCAAGGCCACCAATTTATGCCATTGGCCCATCCCACCACCACCAGCCATTTACACACTCTCAGACTCATTCTAGGCAATGTGGGTGAAGTATCTTGGCTAAGGACACAGCAACAGTTTGCCACTTTACAGCCGCAGCCGCCCCACCGTGGCACCTGGTGAACCCAGAGGTCTCCCATCACAGTACTAACCAGGCACTGCCCTGAACAACTTCAGAGGTCTGTCACAATATTTAATATTTCATGATTTATTTATGTAAAAACAATTAAGCTTGAGGATAGAAGTCTGGGTAAGATGTTCACAATAAACAGTTACTTTCATTCCTTTTAAAGGGACAGTAAATCTAAAATCTAATAAAGTTGTTACATTTACAATCACACTTTTGTTGCCAGATTGTACTCCCTGTGACACACATAGCTTCTAAGCACTGATTACTGATGCAATCCACCTGCTGGGGGTTAGCTAGAAACGGTACAAACTTTGTGTGATCGTATGACTACTTTGTTAGAGCTCAACCAGCTAACATTCACAAACTGGCAACGCAAATAATCAATAATAATGATTGGATAATCTCCGCAAACAGAAATATGAAAGATTTTTGAGCCCTTTAGCTAATAAAAGTGTAGAAAACAGTTCAGTTGTAGCAACACAAAACAAACAATTCCAAAAGTGTTGACAAAAGATCAATTTTTCACTGCCAGCAAAGAAAGTTTAACTGCTTTTCAATCTTTGTTGTTAAAATAAACATCTCAGACAGTGTTATGGGAATACATCTTTGCCGCCTTCATAAATAAACCATACCGTCTATATTTAAAGTCTTTTTTTCATTGCACAAAATACGCTTATACAGAAGAAATAGAGAGACCTCACTCAAAACAAAAGCCTGTATTTTTAAGAACCGTTATTTCCCAAGGCTATGCAAATCTCATTACATTCTCCCGTCTACGGACTGGGAACAGCGGAGGATCAAAGTGCTGAGCCGTGCGAGGAATCCGGGCGCGTTTAGCTGAGCCGTAGCCGTTTTGATTTGGTGCAGCCGCAGGGAGAGTGCAGCCCTGTGTCTGGGTGAGGAAGAGGTGAAAAGGTAAAATAGGAGTGCATAGAAATGAACAAGTTTCAAGTGGGGCAACTTGTGGGATGCCTTTGTGTTGCTATGGGTGCCTCAAAACCGATTTTTATTTTATTTGCCATTTGCAGTAAAACCCCATTGGGATAAGTGTGCAGAAGTCCCCAGTGTGCACCAGGCAAGTACATACATAAAACAAGCTTTAAAGCAGAGGAATATAGCAAGCTAAAAAAGTACAGGAAATAATAGTCACTGTGAAATCCATGAACAAAAACGGTTTTATGACCTGGTTTTGTAATGTTTTTATTATTTCTTTGTGGATTTTTTGTTGTCCTAAACATGCTGCCTATAAAAAAAATCTAGAGTTGAGCAATAAGCAAATTAGCAGGCATGAGTTGGGATGTCAGTAGGCTAAGCAAGAATTATTATCATTCAGGTTGCTAAGAAATCGCTAACAATTATCAATCAATCACATTTATTTATATGGCACAATTACATACAGTTCAGCCCAAAGTGAACCCTAACTAGAATACTTATCAATAAAATGTAATTTATTGGTTTCTTAATGAAATCATTCAAGTTTCGTCGCGCAGCGGAGGGGTCTGCTTCCGCCCTTAAGGTACTTATTTTCCGATAATGACCTGCGTAATATGCATTATCCCGCTTATCCATGATTGGCTGCCTCGCAAAAAAACACTGTGATCCCTGTTAGCATTGTTTGTGAGATTAAATATCACATAGTACATATCATTAGCTATAGATGCTAATTCTTTTAGGAAGATTCATCTTGTCTTCTTAGTAGAATGAAAGTATTGGTTTCTTCTATAGCAGACAATATATGGAAACATTACATGCCCTGTCGGTACTTATTTTCCGATAATGACCTGCGTAATATATATTATTCCTTACATAACATCGCTAACCTTATATTGTCTGGTATAGAACCCAATAATCTTAATTAAGAGAAGCTAATTGTTTAAAAAAGGCATACATTATATACACAACTTTTCCTCAACGATCAATCTGTAATAATCTACAAAAATCTTCATCCCTTTTCCATAAAATGCAAATAATTCCCCAAAATCGTAATCATTTCAGACTCTTTTTCTCTGTGATTTGATTTTTGTTTTTTTTTGTAAACGTCTGAAGCGCATCTGTCTTGAGGCTAACTGTGAGGAAAAACAGCATGTCTATATACACAAACCGTCCTCCATCCACTACAGACCCACACCACAGGGTCCTAGAGTCCTACACTGCCCTTTGCGCGGTTATGAATGAAACTAGGATGAATGCATTAGAGCGCAAATTCTATTCCCTCATAAGCACTGCTCGGCTCTCTGTGCCAAAGGTGGAATGGGTCAAAGCTTTTCAATAATCCCATGTTAATGTACGTACATATCTACACAGTGCAGAGGTCACCCATGCCCTGAAGCTCACCCCTCGACCATATGTATTCGAGGAGAGTCCGCCATATGTGACTGCCTCCATGCTGGCCGCTCGCGTTGTCCATGCGCTGTAATATCAGGCCAAGTATATTCCATGGAAATAGGATCACGCTTTGCACCCAAATGTTATTGAGAGAGCCAGTAGTGGGCTGGAGTAGGACTTGGATTTATTTATTATTTTTTTAATGGACATTTTCCATTGACAAAAGTGGAGCATAGAAAGCGTGTAAAAGGAACACTAAAAACTCATCACAGGACTCAAAAAATGAATGATGTAAGAAAAACTTTAGATGTTTGTGGGAATCCAGGTCAGGTTTTACAGTGTGCATGAATTAAACTTTATTCGATCTCACAATGGGGAAATGTACATGTCACATTTGGCATAGATAGAAATCACTCCGATTGAGATAAAAAATATAGTCTGTGCAGGATATATTTACTGTACAATAAAAAAAGTGGCAATTGCAGTGCTGGTTCCTAGTCCTAGTGAGTTATTATACAGTCTGCCAGCGGGGGGGATGAAGACCAATACAACAAGAATTTATAGAACAAAGATGATAAAGTGTTAAATTTTTCTTTCCAAATACAAATCAGTCTTGAATTTATTATCTGATCCTACAATACAAAAAATCACCTATTTGTAAATACTAGTCACTCATTATTATCAGTGGTGTCAGCACTTATGGACAAAAGGCTGTGGTTTTTTTTTCTGTTTGTTATGACTTTGCATAAGGCTACAGCAGCACAGTATACGCGTCACCCTATATTTATTTTGTATCGTGTATTCTAGGGTCTATAAGCGAGTCAGGATACATGATACAAGACATTTAGTAAATACATTCTTGTGATTTTCAGTATTTTTTTTCATATTTTGTTTCTCATAGTTGAGGTGTATGTAGGATGAAAATTGCAGGCATCTCATGTTTTTCAATGGGAGGACTTGAACAATTGGTGGCTGATAAAATACTGTTTTACCCCACCGTAGGCCTGCGTGTATTCAAGGGTTACGGTTAGTGAGCCTGACATGTCGAACTAAAGTGCTGTTGCATTGTACTTTTAGAATTATGTATGTATGCATGAATGTGTTTTTGCTGCTACTTGACAGCTGGATTTCTTCTACAGGGGATCAATAAAGTATCAATTTATCTATAAAATGTCCTTAAATGTCCCTTACACCCCCCTGCAGCGAAAAGGAACAACTCGAACAAATTCCGTGAGTAATAAATAGCATGTTTGAATGTAATCCAAGATAACGTTAATGAAAATACAGCATTCTACATAACTACTACCAACTTGGCAGACGAAAGCAATACATTTTTCTTAATCTTTGTGATCTCCTCCCTGGCCTCCGCTTGATATTTAGCTCTATACATTTACCTCACGCTTCATTCATTCTTATTCTCAACACACATGCGCCCAACCCTGGTGTCGCCCCGAAGGTTGAGCCATGGCTGGCCTCTCAAAACCTCTCCTGATTGGGCGACCGTGCAGGCTTGACATTTTCAGTTTGGCGTCAAAGGTTATCGTCAGTACGGATCGTGGGGTTTAGGGGGAGAAAGGCTTAGATTTCACTGGCCCCTGATATGAAAAGGTAACATTTGTTGGAGAAGTGTGAGAGAGAGAGAGAGAGAGAGAGATGGAGTGGAGATGTGTCTGACATAATAATGTATGTCAGCGATAAGGGGAGAAAGGCTGTGATCGTGAAGAAGAAAAAGGCCATTTATGTGGAGGAGAAGAGAAAGGGCGGTGGACGTGTGGAGTGAAATGGTCACCTCCTAAGGCTCCACGATCACACACATCCATCTGGAATAGCCTGGCCCCTGTGTGCATCTCTCCCAAGGCTTGGAGCTGAGAATAACAAATAAAGTTTATTTTGGAAGTGTTTGGGAGAGCGCTGACTGGTTTCCAGACAATGGACTCGGGGCAGCAAGTGTGAGCATGACTTTCAAAATAAAAATATATGCAATGCTAGCTCAACAAATAAACAAATATGAATAGATTTTCTAACGATTGACGGTCCAAATGCATTATGTGGCATCTACCAAATGTCTGGAAGATTTTTTTTTTTTTTAAAGCTTTTCATTTGTCAAAAAGCAGATGACTCCCTTCATGACTCCCACTGATGTCCGCTGTTGTTGTGTCCTTGGGCAAGACACTAACCCCACTTTGCCTGAAGCCCCCGCTGAAAGATCAAGGCTCCTGTGGACTCACCACCTGCAGGAGGGTCAGTCAGGGGCTGGTGCTATGTGTACTGGGTGCAGCTCTGACTGATTGCAACCCCTCCGACCCAGAAATGGATTAAGGGGAAGAAAATGGATGGATGGATGGATGGAAAAGCAGATGATTAAATAAGAAGGAGGATGTGTTTAAATTGTGATACACATGCCCAAAAATGTGCTTTATTATTGTTTGTTTAGTTGTTTCTATTATTAGTAATATGTTTTTCATTGTTTGGATCAATCTAAATGTTATTGATACCTTAATCTGTGAAAACTATTTGCAGATTCTGTAAGGGAATAAGTACACTTGTTTGCCTTATCGTGGAAAACTGTCAAATCTGGATTTACAAAGTCAATATAATAATAAAAACAGGATCATGTAGAACTTTACACCACAGAGTTTGACACAAGAGTACAGAGTAAGATAATTTTGATCTAAACCTTCTTGTATACAGTCTATAGAAATACTCAGAAAGTGTTTTTTTTGCCTTTATAAGTAACAGGAAGTCACAACCTAGAAGATTTCTTTGGCTCAAGGTTCACAGACGTTATAAAAATAGATATGAAGGCATGCATACAAAATAATAAGTGCACTAAGTACACACAATAGGCATTTATGTGTGCAGTTAAAGTGTCAGTGGTATAAGGTGACGGTCATAAAGGGCAGGGATCAGTGACAGTTATGAGGTGTTTATGAGACTTCATCAAATATCATAAAGTAATAAAGGGGTTTTTATAGCACTTTTTTGACCCTCAAATACACTTCACAGAGAACATCATTCATTCACCACCAACTATTCCCACACCAGACCCATCCTAGGCACAAAGGGTGAAGTGTATTGCCTCAACGAACACAATACATTTGAGTCTTGAAACTCACTCAAAACTGGAGTCATTCCAATATGCAGAAATAGGCATCCAAGTCAACACGGCTCCTACGCATTAGCACCACAGAGAAACATGCATCAGGCAGCCGTGCACTTTCACCGCTCTCACTTACGACTTTATTGGACCCCATTACTATAAAACCATATGTAGCGTTGTTCTTTTAAATAGCTGTCACATGCCATCACAAGTAATGGAATACAATAAAAGGCAATGGCAAAACGGCTCGCAAAAGCAAATGAGATGTGATCTTTGGGGACAGAAAAGGCTGTTTAAGCTAATGGAACAATTCGAGTTTGATGAGTGGAAGGAGTTTGCGGAATAAACGTCATTAACATTATATTTGGGCTAAATGAAAGAGGTGCATTTGGATTGCGTAACGCTCGGCAGGAGGGCTGATACCGCGGTTATTAAAGAGAGTTCAAGTGAGTGGGTGGAGCAGCAGCAGCGTCCTCGGTAAGTGAAGGGAAAATAACTCTCATAAATGGTTGGTTATTGGGTGCAAACATGGAAATGCGATTTATGACCTGATACAGTGCGTTGCCAAAGCGTCAGTACAACTTGAACTTTCGCATATTTCTTGTTTTTGGATTGGTTTGTTCGGAAAAACCACAGCAATGATACAGTAGGTCCCATTCCGTTTTGTCGTCTTCATTCACGCTTCTCGGGAATCACGCAGCTGCGTGAAAAATAGTACATCTTATCGCCACAAGGTGGCAGGCTAAGTCCACTTTAGCTCTGCCAGTGACTTAGACGCTCAGGTATAAGACTGCGTGCAAACCTGTCTAGCCCAGAGGTGCTATGTTGGCCCAATGGTTAGCATCAAAGACTGGGACCTGGAGAACCCAGGTTCGATTCTTGTCTGAGGCACATCTTTTGGTTGCTTGTGGCAAAATTGTTTTTTCATTAAACAATTATTATATAACATCTTGTCTTTAATGTCTGAAAAAATCTAGGTGAAATTCACTAGAATTTATTTAATATACATTAAATATTGTGATATGTTTTGATAAACCGAACGTTACGTTACATCCTCCGCTCAGTGAACGCACTGCCGTCTGGGCTCCGAGCGCGGACCATAGACACGCGGACTCACGTCTCTCTCTCTCTGCCTCGTGTCTCTCTCTCTGCTCGCGTCTCTCTCTCTGCTCGCGTCTCTCTCTCTCTGCTCGCGTCTCTCTCTCTCTGCTCGCGTCTCTCTCTCTGCTCACGTCTCTCTCTCTCTGCTCACGTCTCTCTCTCTCTGCTCACGTCTCTCTCTGCTCACGTCTCTCTCTGCTCGCGTCTCTCTCTGCTCGCGTCTCTCTCTCTCTGCTCACGTATCTCTCTGCTCTCTCTCTGCTCACGTCTCTCTCTGCTCTCTCTCTCTGCTCACGTCTCTCTCTCTCTGCTCACGTCTCTCTCTGCTCACGTCTCTCTCTCTCTGCTCACGTCTCTCTCTGCTCGCGTCTCTCTCTCTCTGCTCACGTCTCTCTCTGCTCTCTCTCTCTGCTCACGTCTCTCTCTCTCTGCTCACGTCTCTCTCTCTCTGCTCACGTCTCTCTCTGCTCACGCCTCTCTCTCTGCTCGCATCTCTCTCTCTCTGCTCTCTCTCTCTCTCTCTGCTCGCATCTCTCTCTCTCTGCTCGCATCTCTCTCTCTCTCTGCTCGCGTCTCTCTCTCTCTGCTCTCTCTCTCTCTCTCTCTCTCTCTCGCGTCTCTCTCTCTCTGCTCACCTCTCTCTCTCTCTCTCTCTGCTCACCTCTCTCTCTCTGCTCACGCCTCTCTCTCTCTGCTCACGTCTCTCTCTTTCTGCTCACGTCTCTCTCTCTCTGCTCACGTCTCTCTCTGCTCACCTCTCTCTCTCTCTCTCTGCTCACCTCTCTCTCTCTCTCTCTGCTCACGCCTCTCTCTCTCTGCTCGCGTCTCTCTCTTTCTGCTCACGTCTCTCTCTCTCTGCTCGCGTCTCTCTCTGCTCACGTCTCTCTTTCTGCTCACGTCTCTCTCTCTCTGCTCACGTCTCTCTCTGCTCACGTCTCTCTCTGCTCACCTCTCTCTCTCTCTCTGCTCACCTCTCTCTCTCTCTCCTGCTCACGCCTCTCTCTCTCTGCTCGCGTCTCTCTCTTTCAGCTCACGTCTCTCTCTCTCTGCTCGCGTCTCTCTCTGCTCACGTCTCTCTCTGCTCACGTCTCTCTCTGCTCACGTCTCTCTGCTCACGTCTCTCTCTCTCTGCTCGCGTCTCTCTCTCTCTGCTCGCGTCTCTCTCTGCTCACGTCTCTCTCTGCTCACGTCTCTCTCTCTCTGCTCACGTCTCTCTCTCTGCTCACGTCTCTCTCTCTGCTCACGTCTCTCTCTGCTCGCGTCTCTCTCTCTCTGCTCTCTCTCTCTGCTCGCGTCTCTGCTCACGTCTCTCTCTGCTCACGTCTCTCTCTCTCTGCTCACGTCTCTCTCTCTGCTCACGTCTCTCTCTCTCTGCTCACGTCTCTCTCTGCTCGCGTCTCTCTCTCTCTGCTCTCTCTCTCTCTGCTCGCGTCTCTCTCTGCTCACGTCTCTCTCTCTCTCTCTGCTCGCGTCTCTCTCTCTCTGCTCGCGTCTCTCTCTCTCTCTGCTCACGTCTCTCTCTGCTCACCTCTCTCTCTCTCTCTCTGCTCACGTCTCTCTCTCTCTGCTCAAGTCTCTCTCTGCTCGCGTCTCTCTCTCTCTGCTCGCGTCTCTCTCTCTGCTCACGTCTCTCTCTCTCTGCTCACGTCTCTCTCTCTCTCTGCTCGCGTCTCTCTCTCTCTGCTCTCTCTCTCTGCTCGCGTCTCTCTCTCTCTGCTCACGTCTCTCTCTCTCTCACCTCTCTCTCTCTCTCTGCTCACGTCTCTCTCTCTCTGCTCACGTCTCTCTCTGCTCACCTCTCTCTCTCTCTCTCTCTGCTCTCTCTCTCTCTCTGCTCACGTCTCTCTCTGCTCACCTCTCTCTCTCTCTCTGCTCACGTCTCTCTCTCTCTGCTCACGTCTCTCTCTGCTCGCGTCTCTCTCTCTGCTCACCTCTCTCTCTGCTCACGTCTCTCTCTGCTCACGTCTCTCTCTCTCTGCTCACGTCTCTCTCTGCTCGCGTCTCTCTCTCTCTGCTCACGTCTCTCTCTGCTCTCTCTCTCTGCTCACGTCTCTCTCTCTCTGCTCACGTCTCTCTCTCTCTGCTCACGTCTCTCTCTCTCTGCTCACGTCTCTCTCTGCTCGCGTCTCTCTCTCTCTGCTCACGTCTCTCTCTGCTCTCTCTCTCTGCTCACGTCTCTCTCTCTCTGCTCACGTCTCTCTCTGCTCTCTCTCTCTGCTCACGTCTCTCTCTCTCTGCTCACGTCTCTCTCTCTCTGGTCACGTCTCTCGCACCTGTTCTTCTTAACACTAGAAAACCCAACCGAAATTGGCCCCTGTTTTGAGAACAGGGAGCTAACTTGCTAGGTTGGCTGCTAACATTTGCATGTATTGATTTGCAAATGTAGGTAATGACTTATAACAGCAGGGGGCTGGGGTGGGCTTTGTTTATTCGTGTGGGGGAGGGAGAGCTGCAAAGCAGAAGAGATGCCATGGCAGTGCTGTGTACCCTGAGAATGCGCTGTATATATTTTGTAATCAGTTTTTCTCAGTGTCTTTGGTGCATTTTTTTCACATAATTCTTCACATTTTAACAACAGTTAGTGCATTTCTCAGAACAATGAGTGCAAACTGCAAAACCTCATGGATAACCTGCTAAAAAGTCACTTTCTCAAAATGAACTTAATTCCTCAAAAGAAAGTCTTCATGTCAATGAAACGGTCTGTGTCTGTGTCCTGACATCAGTGTTTATGAACAACAGTCAAATGATTTAGTCATGTTTTCATTGTGACTGTATTTAGTGATAAATATGTATGTACTGTATGTTCACATATTTACTGCTTATGCTCTTTGCAATTCTACAGCATTCTGCAACAAAAATAGTACACATACAGTATTTACGTAGAAAAACATACAAAAAATCATTACGGTAGAACCTCCACAACATTGAGTCGTGTGTGACATCATCGCGGCAGTTTCTCCTTTGAACACTTTACAAATGCTTTTGGACATGTATCAGTTACTTTCATACAGTTCTCTGCTGTTTTATAACATTAACATTTGCTTCTGTCCTGTCAATCAGAATGAAACATACTTTTCACGACTGAATAGTTTCTGTAAAACCAGTAGTCCTCATTTCATCGCTTTGGTCATCACATACAAAACTGTAAGGTGAACAATTTTGAGTTGTCGTTTTTACAGTTCACCGAGCTCTCTCTCTCTCTCTCTGCTCACGCCTCTCTCTCTCTGCTCGCGTCTCTCTCTTTCTGCTCACGTCTCTCTCTCTCTGCTCGCGTCTCTCTCTGCTCACGTCTCTCTCTTTCTGCTCACGTCTCTCTCTCTCTGCTCACGTCTCTCTCTGCTCACCTCTCTCTCTCTCTGCTCACCTCTCTCTCTCTCTCTGCTCACGCCTCTCTCTCTCTGCTCGCGTCTCTCTCTTTCAGCTCAGGTCTCTCTCTCTCTCTGCTCGCGTCTCTCTCTGCTCACGTCTCTCTCTGCTCACGTCTCTCTCTCTCTGCTCACGTCTCTCTCTGCTCACCTCTCTCTCTCTGCTCACGTCTCTCTCTCTCTGCTCACGTCTCTCTCTGCTCACCTCTCTCTCTCTCTCTGCTCACCTCTCTCTCTCTCTCTCTGCTCACGCCTCTCTCTCTCTGCTCGCGTCTCTCTCTCTCTGCTCACGTCTCTCTCTCTGCTCGCGTCTCTCTCTGCTCACGTCTCTCTCTGCTCACCTCTCTCTCTCTCTCTCTGCTCACGTCTCTCTCCCTCTGCTCACGTCTCTCTCTGCTTGCGTCTCTCTCTCTCTCTCTGCTCGCGACAGTAATCTGAACTTAAAAAAGTAAGTTTTTACAGACTTGAAATTTCCAGTAACTTGAATTTAAACACTTAGTTGGCAGAACTTGGAAAACTTAACTGACACAACTTAATAAGTGTAGTTCTTCAAAACTTGAAGAATTAAGTTAATGCCTTCAACTCAAAAATCCTTCGCAGCTGGTTGCTTTGAAATTTTGAGTTGAACTAACTTTATCTTTTTTACAGTGTGCATGGACCAGAAGTCCAATTAAAATAATGGACAATTGCTCCTGCAGCCCTGAACAGGACATGCGAGGTGCGCGGGTCGGCCCGAAACCCGCAGTCAACCCGCGGGTCCCGCGGTTTCGGGCGGATTGGATGCCTCAAAAATATGAGTCATGTCAGGTGCGGGTGGGTCGGGTCAGAAAGCTCCTGATCCCTATATAATATTATATATGTGAGCCACGGTATGGGAGTCCCTTGAGTACATTTGCAATCGCGCAGGGAGGCTGTTAAACAAAAAAATCATGCTGACAAACAGGATCGCTCCTTCCTGACTCCCCGCTTAAAGCCTCAGAACACTCCAGCCCGAGGACAGACGTGTGATCTACACAGAGGCACCGAGACTGATGACTGTGGGCCTCACAGCAGAGGCCTAAAGCAGGGGCCTCATTACTTTAATACTTACAGTCTGTAAGTGTTACACGTGCTTAGACTATATTAATATTGTATGTGTAACATTCAAAATAGATTGAGTGAATATTCCCTTTTCCTCATTTAGTGATTTGCGGAGGAGAGAGCAGTGAGAGAAGTTTGGCAGGGGAGGAGCCGTGTGGAGTTAAAATAAATGAATTACAGCTTGCTAAATTATTTGAAAGCATCTTCATTATGATTGTTATATTTATGTATTTATTATAAATGTTAGCGATGCCAGAGAAAAGGCGTCTGCTTTTTTTCTGAGTGGGAGGAGACACCAGCGGAGCCAATAGTTTCTCTTTCCATAACGATATTCTCTCTTTTTGGAAAGATCACCAACGTGATGCAAAAGTTTACGTTATATGCAGTAGTTTTAATGTCTGCGGGTTATTCCAGAGACTGGCCTGCTACAAGGAGTTGCCCGTTTAAACCAGATTGTCGATGTGCGCGGGGCAGAAACTCGCCAATGTAACCCTGCTCACAAGTGCCACCTGGTGGTTGTTTTGGTCATTGCAACGTCACTGGGAGGGGGGAAAATAAAAGACGCGTGAATCACACGTGATTCTCGTGTGATTCACGCGTGAAAGGCGACAAAACGGAATGGGACCTACTGTACATACAACTGTGAGAAAAACACACACACACACGCACATGCACACACACACATTTATATAACAAGGGGAGAGGTACTTACACCAACCTTAATACAGGTAAATAATATTTTGTTGTTGTTTGGGCTACGTCAAGCTTTGCTCATCTAGAGAGTGAAAGTTTTGCCCATTCGTCTTTACAAAATAACTCAAGATGTCACCTGCCACTAGGGTGCACTCAGAGATAAAATGGAGGCTGAATAATGGTGTAATTTTTTTACTCTTTCTCTTTTTAAATAGCAAAATCATGTAAACAATTTTCCACTTGACAAGTACTGTATATGCGGTTTCACTGTGGTATTTCAGAAAAACAAAATGGTTGCAAACATGGAATAATGTGTGTTATATTGGCACTTTTATAACCCACATTTAGGATGCTGTTGATTGCAAATGATTGTCCAAACCATTATTCAACTGTAATTGTTTATTTTGTACCCTGATTTAAAAAAACATCTATATTTTAGTCTAACGCATGAACATCAGTTTGGAATGAATCAATACATGTAACATTGTTTCAGTGAGATATAAGAGATGCAGTACAATAACGAACAGTAGGGTCCGAAACGTTTTTGATTGTCTTCATAATTGGTTTTGGCAAATAAGACACAATCCAATGTTAATTAATGAGAAGAAACCTTTAAATTGTGTAAAGAAAACACAAAATAGTTTGACATGGACCATTTTTTTCATGTATTTATTATGAATTTATACTAGCAGACAATGACGACATACCATTCCCAGTAACAACAGCCATAGCCAGCGAGCTATTGTGCAAATTGCAGAGATTTTTTCATTATTATCCCTAAAATAGGTAGAGAGATGATTGAATTTGATTATAAAAATGTCACAACAAAACATAATTTGGGCATTTTTCATAAGCCATGTAAAAGCAGCCTCTATGGTGTAGTTTTCAAAATCCAGCTCTCTATTTCAGTAAAACATTTCAAAGTATTTTTTCCAGGCACAACAAATGAATATTTTCTGCCTCCCTCAATTCCAATTTCACAAGCAACTTCACTCCAACTAATGACTGCTATATTTCTACTCCCTGAAACTTGGCGCCAGAAAAGGTCACACAGACACGCTCCGAAGACGCAAAGAGATGAATGGAACCAGCCAAGAAAGTCGTCAGAACCGTGCAGTCTGGAGGTGGTCTCCCTCTGGCTGCCTGCTCCACTGAACCATCGCGGACAAGAAGTGGGGACAAGTTGTTAAGGCACCAAATAATGTCAAATCAACCGTTTATAGACGCATCCATCTTTGGTCTCATAGTATGCGCTAATGAGCTTTTCTAAATGAAAGTGGTTTTGTTAATCTGCTACTCTTTGGGGTGCCACAGGGTTCATTCATTAGGTCCATTATGTTTATGCTGTGTGTGTGTGTGGTTTTTTTATTTTTATACTTCCTACACGTTTACATGGATACTACGTCCCTCAAATTGCATTACATGGTCAAACAACTTGGAACTTTGTCACTGTTTTTGTTCCTTATGGTATGGTCCAGAAATGAGAAATGCAACTACCTATAGTTACCAGGACAAGCACAATTTCAATAAAAATTTTTTTTTGCATAGCCCTGTATTACAGAAGAAATAATCTCAGAGGACTTTACAAGGTTGTCAATTCCTCAACAACAGATCAGAGAATCAAACAGTTAAAACATAGGAAATGCAATAATAACAAACACTTAGGAGCCATTGGTTCATTGGGAGCTGTATGACCCCTGTCCGTAAATGTTAATAAAAGTCCCGGATCATCACTGTCCTAGACCTTCCTGGATCGGCAAGGGACGATTCAAAATCCCAGCAAGAAGAGGGTGAGAATCTATAATGACTTTTTGGAATGTGATGATGTCACATGAACGCAACCTGTAGCTTTGATTGATCTGCAATCGAGTCCTGCCGAAATAACAGTGTGCTCAAGGAACTAACTATAATGGTATTGGAGCACATCAGATTTTGTGTATTTTGATCCTGAAGAACAAAAAACCATCAACTTCTTTCTCCAACCATTAATATGAACTGTTATGGTTGTTTACTGCCTGAAAAAACCTGTTAAATTCTGTGAAATCTGGTTAGAATTGCGCAGTTTCTGGGTCAGAATCAAATGAAGATCTTGTGATTACTGTCCACAACATTAGCCATGAGCAAGCTTTCATTTCAACATTTTTTTTTTTTTCCAAATCCAATGGAAACAAAAAACTCATAGGTCCATAAGATACACAATGACTTTGAACTGTTTTCACGGATTTCAAAATCTTAAAATCCGTGCATACAGGGCCATAGGTGGAGACTTGTTGAGGCTGGGTGTGGAGCGAGGTGAAAAGAATGAAAAAGTGTCAGATGTTTTGACTGGAGCTTTGAGCCGTATCACTACGCCACATCACACACAGAATAATGCATCTGCCCAGCGGGGGACCACCTTTATCCAACGTGCAAACCCCCCCCCAAAACCTGTTCACATCTGAGAGAGACAAATTACAGCTTCCTCGTTAAAAGTTGAGCATGAGCGAGTGAAGGGGGGGAGGAGGCAAGGAAGGGATATGGCGGGTTAAAAATAGTAGGGTGGTATTCTTGCAAGAGCAGTTTTAGGGAATTCCTTGCTTTAGAAACACAGTTTAAGCTGGGCTATACTTTCAACCCACAGAGAATAACCATGTAATATACAGGGTGTTATAATCCTAACCGTGCTGGTGAAGGGGAAAGGTACGTAACATTAAAAAAACAGGTTTAATCGTAAATTAAATGGTCTTTTTATTTTTTGGTCTTCTATATCTTAAAGCAAAATTCTCTAAAAGGTCTCTTTAGGGTCTCTGAAGGGCTATAACAAGGGTATCAAGGTCATTTTGGTCAAGGGGTAAGTTAAAAAAAAAAAATTAAGAGCTGGTTGAGACCAAAAAAATATATATCAAAAAAGAAAAACACTTACATCTACTTTTGTCTTGTCTGTTTTAATTAAGTTTAATTTATAGTTATTTAAAAGTTTATTATCAATGTATTTTAAGTCTATCTTATCTTATCTTAATCCACATCTCTCAGTATTGTAACGTTGTCTAGTTTGTTTTTACAGAAGACAATAATGAATAGATTACTAAAATAGTTAATTATTGGAGTGGTTAGAATCTATACAACTATTTAATTTTAATTTTAAGGTAACACTTGCCAAGCTAACACTACTCTTTCTTTGTTCATAGACTATTTAAATCCAAAGAAAAACTGAACAAGCTTTTAAAAGTGTACAATCCAATCCAATCTAATTTGATCCAATTCAGAAGAATAAATCCTCCTTTTCAGCCTCTTAGCCTGCAGAAACAGACTCCGGCTCAGTGATGTAACCTCATGAAAAATATTATCATCCACTTTGAAAGACCATTAAAAACACTCAAGGAATTTCCCCATAAAAAGGTTTTAATTTGTGTCGAGATTAGAGCCCTGGAGAAACACAATTAGCAGTCTGCGTGGTTCGGTTCCTCTCTGTTTCCTAATAAGACTTACAGCCCTGGGCAAGAGTTTTACAGTCAAAAGCTAAATAAGTGGATGGGTTTCGGGATGGCCTTTTCTTTCTTTTTTTACAACATTGTGGCTTTTGTCTGAGAGCAAATGAGTATTGGGGCTGTGAAGGTGAATCCTGGACAGTGAGATGGACAGAATGTCCGTTATGAAACAAATGTGTTTTATATTCATTTTTGTCTATCACAACAATTACGCAGCTAACAGGGTGTTGTTTTGTTTCATAATAAATGTTCAAGTATTCTGTTGTTGATGCCTCTTGGCCAAGGCTACCTTTGTCTTTGAATACTATACCACTTAAATGGCGCTTTCTATTTCAACCAACGGCACATCACATAGCATTACTTGTTCACTCCGTACACTGTGGTGATAGACTACTACTGTAGCCACGGCTGCCCTAGAGCAGACGGATTCTGATTCTAAGCCATGTGGGTGGCTTAAGTTAGGCTTAAGGTCACAACAGTTTGACACATAACGGCCGATGCACTATGAAACCTTGTTTTCTCACAGGTCTCCCATCACAGTATGAACCAGGCCCTTCCCTGCTTACCTTCTAAGGTCTGACAGGATCAGGCTGCCATGGGTAAGATCTTCCAGCTGTTCTTTTTTTTTAACAGAAAACGGAAACATTGCAGTGTCAAATTTCCAAATCAGGACAATGCATTGGCAAGTTCCCACTAGATTTAATACCAGAAGAAAAATAGTTAAAGCTGGGGTACTAGACTTTCAAGCCACGGAACTCGCTCTCTTTTAGACAAAAGTGAAAAAAGAGAGGAACAATCACAAGGCTCTTTCTTATGAGAAAAATGTGTCATATGCGGCATACCAAAGAGCACACAGTACTCTGTAGAGAATGTATGATTTATGAATATTAATATGTTTTATTTGTGTATTCTGTACTCTCATGCTTTGTAGATGTACTCTATGATTTGCCACCACAAAGATCCAGACGTGAACGCACAAAACATGACGACATTTTCCCCTCCAAAGAAACACAGCCTTTTTAATCCTGCACTGAATCACCACCAACGAGACGTCTTTGAACCGCGGGAGTCACAAAGGTAGAAGATGGGGGCTGTCTGACTGCTGTTTGGAGGAGCCACGTAATGCCCTTTTCTGTTGTGTCTACAGCCGTGAATCATGCCGCCACGCACACCTTCTCCACGCAGGACGCCAGCACACGACGGGGCGTGACCTACTCCCAGCCGGGGGCCACCACGCTACCATCAGGAGTCAGAAGCTACGGGCTCCAAAAGATGCCATGAACTCCACTTCAGCTAATGATCCGGAACTGAGGTGTTGATTGCTTTGTGCTAAAAGGAGATTTATGGCCGTCTTTCTGCATGGAAATTGATGTTGTGGGCCGTAATTGAAAGGGGAAAATGTTCTTCAATAGTTGATGAAGAGTGGGAACAAAAGGGAATGGGGGAAAAATGAAGATTGGGGCAGATTTGTCATGTACAAGTTGGGATTTAGAATACATTACAGGTAACATTGTTAAGCCTTAATATAGATGTGAAAAAAGAAAAGTAAGTTTGAAGTGTTTTAAAACTGTAATTCACTGACTGAAAATGAAAAATATAAAAAAATTGTTTATTTTTGTCTGTAATTCAATATACAATGAGAACCCAGTCCATATGAAATAGACTTATCACAAGCAAAGTGACGTTTGCCAAGATTTTTTTAGTATAATTATGGTGTACAGTCCATTTCAATTCAATTCAATTCAATTTGTTTTTGCACAGCCCTAATTAACAGTAATTTCCTCAGAGGACCATCCAAAGTTGTCGATTCACCAACACAGATCCGAAAATCAACCAGAATTATGTCCCAAAAGTAGTTTGTAGAGAGGCTACCAAATGCTAACTAGTAGCAAGTAAACATAATATTGCTATGGTAACTAGTCATGCCTCTACTCTGTGAGGAAATGGAAGAAACACCCTCATTTCAAAAATAAAAGAATCTCATACAAATAAACCTCATATATATAGAGAGAGAAATGTTTGGAACACTAAAAATGTACAAATGTTAGGTAATTACACAACAACCGGCGCGCCGGCGGCCGTTTTTATGTTTTTAAATGTTCTGCTGGCAATAGCAGATGTATTTTGAACACCAAACCCCAAAAGCTGTATAGCATTTTAAAGCTTATTTTCTTATCTACATTTATATACAAGTGTAAACTACATCAGACTTTGCATTCAAAAGATATAACACATAATGTGGGCACAAAATAAATCAATTCCGAAATAGTTTTTTACCTTTGGGCTTGTGCTGTACAAATAAATCAGCTCTCCTCCCAGCTTGCAATACATCATTCTCTCTGGAACAGTCCAAAGGAAAATTATATCCACTTGTATTTCCCAAAGTAAAATCCATTCTGCAGAAATAATCCAAAAATGTGCATTTATCTTTAGCGAAAAAAACTAAAAAAAAGAGCACAGATGTTACTCTTTCACTTGTAACGGACTTTTAGCTTTGTTTTTCACCCAAACATCTGGTATCCACGTGTTCCTTAGCTCCTTATCTTTCAAATGAGACTACTCCCGAAAAGCTAGACCAATTTTTGGGTCTGCAATAGGTCCCGCAAATAACGCTAGTGCTGCTGTTTGCGCATTGGTGACTGATCTTTTGTGGGGTCCCAACTTGTTTACGTTTACTTCCGGGATTTACGATTGACATGTCCTTGTAGCCAATGAGGAAAGCTTTCGAACAAGGGGTGGGACAATGGTGTCCTGTCTTATGTTGGGCCTGGACAATTGTGCGTACTGGAAGATAAAAGACGCTCTCGAATCTGCAATGAATTTACACTCATAAAAAAATAACTTTGACATTTAAAAAAGAAAAACACACATAGATTAGTAACTTATAAGTACCAATAATAAAAAATATTGTTTTTATGATGATTAAATGTAAGTAAAGATATTTGGCACAATTTGGCACACTTGTGTGCCAAATTGTCAAATGTGCACTACTTGATGAAAAGGAGAAACTGCATAAAAACTATAAAACTTAGAAGTCTGAAACTTTAGACAGTTGTTGTCAACAACACAATGAACAGAGGGTTTGAATATTGTGAACTCACAATGAAGTATGCCTTTTTTAGGGCCTTTAGAAATTGAAAATGTTAGGCGAGGCTAAAAAAATTGGGTTTTTTTCCCTAACTTCAAAGGATGCAGAGGAAAATAGGAATGACAAACATTATTTTAGTGTTTTTTTACATAAACTAGAAGGCTCTAGCTTTAAAATGATGCATCACACAAGCATGTGAGATGTAAGATGTGTTTTTAAATAAGCAAAGACATTTGGGTATGCCCAACCATTGTGCACGAGCCAAAATGAGGCGGTTGTTAAGAGGCTAAACCTAAAACACCGTTATTTTGTACTACTCTAATAATAACTCCTTCTCTCTACAGTCCACAGGTATGTATTGAAAGTGCAGGTTCGTGGTGGCGCACCGGCCCCTTCACAGATTATCCGGATCATTGCTGTAAGTATTAAAATGCACCGGAGCACACATGTCCCCTGATCGGACTCTATTATATTTGTCAGGTCCACCGTGATGCTTCGCTCCTTAACATTCATTTCATCAAAAGGTCAGATGAAGTAGTCGTGTCTTCATTGAGAACGACAAGCCATTCTTCACCAGCGCTAATGTCCGGTGGAAATTCAATCAGGGATCCCAAGTTGGACAGAGAGCCGTGAGGAGGAGGAGGAGAAGGAGGAGGCGGAGGAGGAGGAGGTGACGGACAGGAGGAAGTCTGAGGCTTTGATGGACTGTGTCGAAGAGTTCAAAAGTTGGATAACACAATAATGAACAGCTCGATCGATGGGTGTTTATGGCACGGCTACAGAGAAAGAAAGTGTGTTTTATGAGAGAACATACACAGCGGTTTTCAAAAGTATTAATACATCTAATGAACTTTTGCGCATGTTGCAAGATTATTATTCTTTTGAAAAAACATACAAAGTAAGCAAAATGATACATGGCTTTGTTATGTATTAAGAGAGCTACCTCTGTTGAGATTTGATTCAATTTCAATTCAATTTATATTTGCCATAGCCCTTACTCAAAACAACCAGTGGTCTCGGAGGACTTTACAAAGTTGTCGATTCGCCAACAACAGATCAGAAAATCAAACCGTTGGAATACAGGAAAAGCAATAGTAGGATCCATTGGTCCATAGTGAGCGGAATGACCACTGCCCACAAAATGTTAGTAAATGTCCGTAATTGTCCTTTTCCGGTTGGGAATAAAGTGAGAATCTGTATACCATGTTGAGAGAGGGCACAATCTTATGAAAAAACATGTTATATTTTGCATATTTGTGTGAAAACATACTTGGTTAAAATAGAGACTGAAATGCGCCTTCATTATCTAATATTGAGCCTCACTATTAGCATGCTAATTGTTTTTATTGTTACCGGGCATCTCCACTACTGTGAATCCGCACTTTGCAAAGATACAGTGCCTTGCAAAAGTATTCGGCCCCTTGAACCTTTCAACATTTCGCCACATTTCAGGCCTCAAACATAAAGATATAAAAATTATTTTTTTCTTTCAAGAATCAACAACAAGTGGGACACAATCGTGAAGTGGAACAACATTTATTGGATAATTTAAACTTTTTTAACAAATAAAAAACTGAAAAGTGGGGCTCGCAATATTATTCGGCCCCCTTGCACTAATACTTTGTAGCGCCACCTTTTGCTGCAATTACAGCTGCAAGTCGCTTGGGGTATGTCTCTATCAGTTTTGCACATCGAGAGACTGGAATTCTTTCCCATTCTTCCTTGCGAAACAGCTCGAGCTCAGTGAGGTTGGATGGAGAGCGTTTGTGAACAGCAGTCTTCAGCTCTTTCCACAGATTCTCGATTGGATTCAGGTCTGGACTTTGACTTGGCCATTCTAACACCTGGATACGTCTATTTGTGAACCATTCCTTTGTAGATTTGGCTTTATGTTTTGGATCATTGTCCTGTTGGAAGATAAATCTCTGTCCCAGTCTCAGGTCTTTTGCAGACTCCAACAGGTTTTCTTCCAGAATGGTCCTGTATTTGGCTCCATCCATCTTCCCATCAATTTTAGCCATCTTCCCTGTCCCTGCTGAAGAAAAGCAGGCCCAAAGCATGATGCTGCCACCACCATGTTTGACAGTGGGGATGGTGTGTTCAGGGTGATGAGCTGTGTTGCTTTTACGCCAAACATATCGTTTTGCATTGTGGCCAAAAAGTTCGATTTTGGTTTCATCTGACCAGAGCACCTTCTTCCACATGTTTGGTGTGTCTCCCAGGTGGCTTGTGGCAAACTTTAAACGAGACTTTTTATGGATATCTTTGAGAAATGGCTTTCTTCTTGCCACTCTTCCATAAAGGCCAGATTGATTGTTCTACGTCATGGTGCTACGTCCCTTAGCGGACTTCGCTAGTGGGATATCACGTGACACCCAGGTCACAGACGCCAGAGAGATCAACAAAAAATGCTCCAATCACTAGCGACCCTCCTCTATAAAGGCCCCTGCTCCATAGCCGCGCCCCCTCTTTCACTCTCGCGCCGATTGAGATCTTCCACAGTACTTACTTCATTCTGAGATGTCTTCCATTGTTCGTCCGAGTTCCCCTTCACCCTCCGGCGTCGGAGGTCGTCGCTGGATCCAGACGGTGGAGGACTTCACCTCTGTGGGCGCCACCACTCGAGGGAGGAGGAGGAAACAACCCACGTTGTGCCCACGGATGGACCCGATCGTTCATTACGCGACACGTGAGTGGCCAAAGCCCCTAGCAGCCAAGAGGCCTGCTCTGGGGTACGGCATGTACTGGGCCGGTGGTGTCCCGGACATAGAGGACTCAGTCCGCATGGTCCTGCAGCCCTCCGCATCCGTGTGGCCCGGCGCCAGACCTCTCCTTGCCTCCGAGCGGGACAGGATGTCTTTGGCGATGCTGGATAGATGTTATGCCAATGCGGCTCAGGTCGTCGCATTGGCTAACAATATGACGTTTCATCACGGGGGCCCTGGATAGGTCGCTCTCCTCTGGCCAGGCGCTCAGTGGAGACCTCCTGTCAGAGGCCAGGACCACCTCCGCGGCGATCCTGCGCATGTGCCAGGCGTTGGCCGTGGATGGTGGCCGCTCCATGGCTGCAGCCCAAGTCGGGGCAAGGCACCTTTGGCTTGGAGAGATTGGAGAGACTCTCCCACCTCAGCTGTAGTTATCTGCAGTTCATCCAGAGTAATCATGGGCCTCTTGGTGGCATCTCTGATCAGTCTTCTCCTTGTTTGAGATGAAAGTTTGGAGGGACAGCCGGGTCTTGGTAGATTTGCAGTGGTCTGATACTCCTTCCATTTCAATATAATTGCTTGCACAGTGCTCCTTGAGATGTTTAAAGCTTGGGAAATCTTTTTGTATCCAAATCCGGCTTTAAACCTCTCCACAACAGTATCTCGGACCTGCCTGGTGTGTTCCTTTGTCTTCATGGTTCTCTCTGCGCTTTAAACAGAACCCTGAGACTATCAAAGAGCAGGTGCATTTATACGGAGACTTGATTACACACAAGTGCATTCTATTTATCATCATCAGTCATTTAGGACAACATTGGATCATTCAAAGATCCTCCCTGAACTTCTGGAGTGAGTTTGCTGCACTGAAAGTAAAGGGGCCGAATAATATTGCACGCCCCACTTTTCAGTTTTTTATTTGTTAAAAAAGTTTAAATTATCCAATAAATGTCGTTCCACTTCACGATTGTGTCCCACTTGTTGTTGATTCATGACAAAACATATTTTTTTTATATCTTTATGTTTGAAGCCTGAAATGTGGCGAAATGTTGAAAGGTTCAAAGGGGCCGAATACTTTCGCAAGGCACTGTAGCTCATTAATTCACTTTTATGTACATATGACCATACTTTAATCGTTAATGTTTATCAATCCGTTTGGATAGTGAGGAAATATATTATATCTCTTTTGTTCTACTCTAAACCTATTAAAGGCATCACTGAAACCATAATATCCACAGTATTCTAAGTGGTATTCTAATCCCATCCCTAATCCCAACTATTATTCCAAACACTCCAATAATACATTTGCAAAACTAACGTAATCCAAACAAACAACAACAAACGCCAAACAATCCATTTCCAACAGTAGCCGCCGAAACTTGCCGTGTCCCGGGTCAATGTATATTTTTGGGGTCTTGCGCTGGGTTCCATCCCCTGAGACTAATAAACTCCGGGGGCCAATCTCCAGGTCTCTGCAGATGTTCCAGAAGGAGAGAGAGAGGAGAGAGTGGACCTGCCCTGATTTTCAAATGGGGAACTGTAGATCTGTGCATGAATAAAACATGCAGACGCTATGCTAATATGCTAATCTCATCCTATTAGTCTTAAAAGTGGCTTATGGATTGACCAGGCAGGCTTCGTTAGTGGTTTGTGTTGAAGTGTGCGGAGTTACAAAGGGATAAGCGGGCTTCTCCAGTGAGGTTAAGCCCCATTACAAAAGACTGGGAGCAGAAAGAGGAGAAAGAATGATCAGAGAGCATGACTACATAAATCACTTTCATCTTGTAAGTGGACACACTGCAGGGTAACAAGATGGGGCAGGGCTACCCTATTGTGCAACAAAGTACAAATGTACAATAGGGTATGAAAGTTATCTACATTTCCTCGAGGTTTGAAGGCACCTAAACTTTAAGAAGAGGAACTTAAAGTTACTTAAAACACAAAAAAGCCTAGTTTTTATTGCATGCATGTATTCTATAGCTTCTATCACATCTTGAGATCAGCTTTATAAGACTGAAAAAAGTGAAAAGAGAGGACCACCCTCACTCAGCCAATCAGCTCTCATCAAATAGCGACTCACAGGGCTCAAGGTGGTATCAAGTTAAAAACAGCACGGCGTGGTCTGATTTGTTCAAACCATTTTAGTTTCATTAGTACCAGATTATCTCTGATGTGAGAAAGAAAATGCATTATTCATGAGGGAAAAAGTTGGGTATTCTTGGGTTTCATATGACATATAAAGGAGGACACTTTGAAAAAATCACTCGAATGAGGCGGGCGAGGTGGATCAAGGCTTTCCCAGATAAGCGCCCCCTGCAGGCCACCCGGATTAAACGCTGCAATTTTTTCCGTTTAGCTTTCCAACAATGCTCGGAATCAAGACTCTTGAGAAATTTTTTTAGTACTCCCTTAGAATTGAGTGTCCCCCTCCCGATTAAGACTGTTACAACAACCGTACACCGCACAGGATTAGAGCCTTTTGACTCCAAAACAGACATGATTTACATGGTTTTCAATGGGAGCAAAACTGAGTTGTCCCACCTCTGCTCATTTGCCCCCTACTGGCCAGTTTAATGAAACCCAAGAATACAAGCTATAATGTTGCAGACAGTAAATTCATATGTTGTGTTTGAATGTCCAATACTGCACAGAGACTGAAGTAATATATCACAGTCTGCCAGTCTAAATTTGCGAATTTACTACAGTTCAGGCTGTCATTTTAGGGTTTCTACCTCTATCTCTATACTTAAAAGAAAGAGTGTGTGAGTCTGTGTCGCGATGGTATTTTTTTTATGTAACCAGGGACTTCAGATGGAAACTAGTTGTTTGGCTATAATCTGGTGCAGAACATATCTGTATTTGAGCCTCATGTCTCTGTACATTGTCCCTTCAAATAAAGACTAAATAAAATAAATACAATTACTGAAAACTATCTACTATATTTAATTCTAGATTTTCTATCCAATCTACTTTCCCCCAACGTCCAATGCGTCGGGTCTGATATTCACGCAATACTTTACATACACCATTGACCACATTAAACTTCATTCAGCCTTGTGTTTTGCCCGAGGACAGAGAACCAAAGTGAATAAAAGCGTTCCGTGAGGAGAGGGCCAGAATTCCAATATGGCCGCAGCGGCAGACTTCCACCCAGCGTGAACAGCCAGGGTCAAGAAGAGAATGGGCAAGCGCTGAACCCTGAGCTAACTCGCCCGATAGCCCCCCCTCCTGGAGAGCGGCTTTTGTGGAGGACAGAAGCACGAGATCGGAATAAGAATAATGCGGGAGATGTGTCTCGGAGGTATGTGCGTGGTCTCTCTCTGCTCAAGTGGAAACAGATACGGACAAAGAGCGGCTCGAGGAGAATGGGATTGAAGGTTGGAGGAGATGGATTGATGTGTAGTTCAGAAAAAATCATATACACAGTCATAATATTTAAAAAGAATACCTATTCAAATTCCTAAATGTGGAAGACACTGTACATTTGAGCTATGATAAGATAAAACTGTATTGATCTCACAATGGAGAAAATGTACTTGTTACATTTGGCATCAATAGGATCAAAAAGACAGGAATTGTGCAAACATGTTGAAAAGTGAAAAATATGCAGGGTATCTTATGTGCAAATAAAGTGTGAAGTTCAATTCATTTCCAATTTAATTATTGTTTAGCCCTAGTTATCTCAGAGCTATCTCGGGCTGGCGAGTTGGACGACACATATCAAAGAATCAAACTCACAAAACGCCGAGCCATTGGTCCATGAGTAGGTAAGTAATAGCACATTTTTACAGACCAAGGTCACCCTAAGCACTTTACAACATTCATGAGGGGCAGATGACCAATGTCCGTATTAATATATGTTCATAAAAGATGTTGAATGTCAAATGTCCTGGATCAATACCACTGTGAACATTTTGTGCGCCATGGCTTTTAACAACAACTGAGTTTTACTGTGTTACATTGGGCAGCACGGTGGCTGAGTGGATAGCACTCTCGCCTCTCAGCAAGAAGGTCCTGGGTTCAAATCCCGGTTGGACCAGGGCCTTTCTGAGTGGAGTTTGCATGTTCTCCCCGTGTCTGCGTAGGTTTCCTCCGGGTGCTCCGGTTTCCCCTACCACTAAAAATATGTACAATAGGTATGGCATGTGCCTCCTGTACTGGCACTCCCAAAAAAATAACAATTGTAAACCGCTTTGAGACTCCGATGTGTAGTGAAAAGGCGGTATATAAATAAAAGCTTACTTACTTACTTACTTACTACATTATGCCTGTATATGTGTGTATCTTTTTTTTTCTTCTTTTGGGCGTGTGAAGCAGTTTGGGCAGCTGGTTTTGTTGAAAAATGTGCTTTACAAATAAAGCTGACATGGACATTGTGTATCAACTAGATGAAGAATTGTATTGCACAAAATAGGGTTCTCTCAGCAACCAAAGAAAGCTGCTTTTGTTTTATTTTTTAAAAGTTGGAGAAAAGGAGTTGTCAAAATCTTAAATAAAAATCATGCAGATTAAATATTTGAAGGAAACAAGATTTGAACACAGAATACAAATAACATGTTTATCAGGACAGAGTGTAAACAAGCTAGTACTGCTAAATTACCGCCAAAACCAAGGGCCTGGGAGTCGCTCATCTCTCCCCAAGGTTTCTCATTATTTTTCCCACCAGGTTTTTTTTTCTAGCTAATACAGGAAGATCTAAGGACAGTGATGATCCCATTTATGGACAATTAGTAACATTTATGGACATTGGTCATCCTTCTTCCAATGGACCAATGCCTCCTACAGTATGTGTTATAGTATTATTGTGCTTGAAACTTTGATTCTACGATCTGTTGTTGGCGAATCGACAACTTCTCCTCTGTGATAACTGCTGTTGTGATTTAGGGCTATACAAAAATTAATTGAATCCAATAGAATGTACCAATAATCAGAATGATTTGAAGGGGAACTAATGGGGTAATGGAATCAGGCCTATAAGCTCACGTTTCAAGACAAAAAAAGCATTTGGCCACATCACAAATTCAGTGCAAAAATATCATCTCGGCCATTTTTAATTATTAATCAAGCGCCATTCTATAGAGTGCTTGCAGGGGCAGTAATACTCTGGATTTTCTCAGTCACAGCTGCAAATCCACAGAGAGGGCATTAGATCATGTCCCGATACCCGTCCGTCTGGGCTGCAGTGAACATGGAAGTGACAAACAAACGCACCCAGCATTATTGTCTTAGTGCTGCTTGACCTCACCTCCCATTTACTCTGACCTGAGGGGCCTCCGGAGGACCACTAATTATTTATGACAATTGTTTGTCAAGTGGCACACGCAGGTTTGGGAGGATGTTCCATTGTTTTGTAAATTTGCCAGACGTGTTTGTTGTTGTCGAAATGAGGAACTATTGCTGAATGTGGTGGCTTACAACTTTAACTTTTGCACGTTTTGTCATGTTTACGACCACAGAAATAGGTTTATGTATTTCTTATGTAGAAATAGTCAAAAGTACAACATGGTTAAATACGTTGTAAGTAATCTTTATTTATATACCGCCTTTTCACTGCAGATCTGAGTCTCAAAGCGGTTTACAATTGTTAATTTTGGGCACTTGTCCTCTCACTCCAGACAGAGATGGGAGCGGGGTCGCCAGTACAGGAGGCACATGCCAGAACTATTGGACATATTTTTAGTGGTAGGGGAAACCGGAGTACCCAGAGGAAACCTACGCAGACACGGGGAGAACATGCAAACTCCACTCAGAAAGACCCTGGTCCGACCGGGATTCGAACCCAGGACCTTCGAGGTTGTGGAACCCCCTATTGCTGCAATCAGAGAGGAAAGTGTTGTGGGGTAAGACTGTAAGCTGCACATCCAGAGCAGGGGTCTTCAATCTTTTTTTCCCCAAGAAAAATCCTTTAAAACATCCAGTTGGAAAAATAGTATTAACAATAGCTCATCAATGAATTAACTATCAACTGTCATTATTTCTCATGTATTACAAAGTTAATATTCACTTGTATTGTGATTAGAGCTGCAACTAACGATTATTTTGTAATCGATTAATCTATCGATTATTTTTTACGATTAATCGAGTAATCGCTTGGCTGTGAATTGTGTAGAAAAAACTTATTTTTTTATCACAAAAAGCTAAAGTGGCAACACTCGAGGACGTATTGATGGCGTAAACTTAAAGTAAATGTTTGTAACAGGCTCTTTGTGCTAATTCTGCTATCTGATTGGATGAGACAGAGAGATATTCATGAAATTATAAAAACAAAGTCGGTTTTAATCAAAAATACTACATTTTCATGTCATTTTTGCTCTGTTTGAGTCCGTGTGAACCAGAAAACGATTAATCGATTACTAAAATAGTTGTTGACTATTTCAATAATCGATTAGTCGTCGATTAATCGATTAGTTGTTTCAGCCCTACAGTAGGTCCCATTCCGTTTTGTCGTCTTCATTCACGCTTCTCGGGAATCACGCAGCTGCGTGAAAAATAGTACATCTTATCGCCACAAGGTGGCAGGCTAAGTCCGCTTTAGCTCTGCCAGCGACTTAGACGCTCAGGTATAAGACTGCGTGCAAACCTGTCTAGCCCACAGGTGCTATGTTGGCCAAATGGATAACATTAGAGACTGGGACCTGGAGAACCCAAGTTCGATTCTTGTCTGAGGCACATCTTTTGGTTGCTTGTGGCAAAATTGTTTTTTCATTAAACAATTATTATATAACATCTTGTCTTTAATGTCTGAAAAAATCGAGGTGAAAGGTTGAGGTTTCTATCGAGGTTTCTATTGAATGCTATTTCTTTCTTTATAATCTTTATCTTTATAATACGAATTGCATTAACGTATATATTTAAAATAATTATGTATTGTCTATAGAATTCTATGCGAATTCGAAAATAAAGACATTCTGAAAGCGATCTGCCTCTCGTGATTTTTTAGTGAGGTCTTCTTCTGGTATTTACTGTTTGGCTGAGCAAAGTTTTAATAGTATTGGTTGAAATAAATGCCATTTTCAAACACGGCGTGATGTAAATAAGAGAGAGAGCGAGAGAGAGACGCTGACGCATTTTGGCTCAGTGCGCTGGTGTGCAATCAATGGAATACATCACAATACTCATCAAACAAGATCCATTCAGTTTTATCATTGGAGGAAATGTTTATTAAATTAGCAATTGGCACCTTGACAAAACACTGGATATAGAAATCCTAACAATAGTAGGCTAATATAGGCTAACGTGGACATCCCTTGGCCCGTGGGGATATCACATGCCAGTTGCCTCTCCCTTCAAGGCTATGACCTGGCCGAGATATTTGATTATATTTGATATTATTGGTAAAATAACATGTGGCGCAGAACTAAAAAAAGGTCTTGTTATGACTCTCAAATCATTAATGACAAAACAAAGACTAAAACGAGGATTTATATAGGGATGGCTTTGAACAATTGAGTCAGTATGTCTGATCGTGTGAACCCCTGGTCTAGTGGTCTAAACTGTGCGCTTACGACGCAGGAACCTGGGTTCGATCCCGCGCTATGTATTTTTGTATTTATTGCATGTTATCACATTCTATGACAGATTGCTCTAAAAACGGTAAAAGATGAAGGTCAAGACGTTTTTTTTGCAGATTATAGCTTAAATGTAAAAATAATTATTTAAGACCACATGTACCCCAATTAAAATAATGTTAGTCTCTTTTTGATGTGGAACTTTTACATGTTTGTCTAAAAAATAGGGAATAAATAAAATTGAAAGGTGATATCCTCTTGAGCAAACCCTGATGTTGATACGCTGAAGAAATACGTTCCAACATCCATTCTTCCCACTCCTATTTTGGACATCAATTGCTTATTTATTTTGCATAAACTATGTATAATTACATTGCTTTTATTTTGTTTTTGTTTTTTATCTCAAATGTCCAAATAATAATAATAAAAAAACATTAATCAAAACATTCTTTCGTATTAGCACGGCTGTCATGGCAATGTGAATGGAGACGGACAAACAACTGATAAAATAATTCCCTGTGTTTGCTGCTGGATTTGGTGTGAATCTGGCAACCAGTCAGGGAGAGTGGGAGAGGACTACAAAATATTGACTATGACTGCAGTACCACTTTTGGCCAGATTTTTACATATTGTTCCTTTAAGTCATCTTTTTTTTGAGAAAAGTGAAAAGTGTGATTTTTGTCTCTTTTCGGCCCTGTATATTACTGTGAAACTTCTGGGATTCGGCTGTTGACGGTAGTTTGTTGTCCCCTCCTCCCTCCTCCACAGGAGGCTTTAACATGTAAATGACAATGCTGTGAGCTATACAAATGCTAATCAACAAGTTCTAGTGTTAAGATGTGCGAGGCGAGCCTGGCCTGACTGCGCTCTCCTCCTCCTAAAAAAAGATTAGAACGCAACAGTTTAGTTAATAATGTGTGTATAAAAATAAAAAATATTGAAATTATGACTTTAAACAAAAAGTAGTCTTCTGTTCTCTAGATGTTACAGACAAGGCCCGCATCCTCCACCACCTGAAGAAGATGACAAAGTCTGGGATCGCGTCTTAAATTCAGAGAGAAGACATGTTTTATTGTCGATGGTAGAGACAGCACGAACAACAAAATGCAAGTGTATTATACAGAGCGGAGGCATGGAGACCTCCAATCAGCAGCTTCCACGGTGCCATGTAGCTTGGCCTTCAGATAGACAAAACAAGGGAAAAGTACAGGCTTCTGCACATTGATAGAATGATGAGTTTAACTTTAACAAAAGTTGTTTAAAAGTGTTATGAAATCTCACATTCCCCCCTCTGGTCACACATTCACCTGTGACCATCAGGATCGATAAACAGCAACATAACATCATAACTCAATACTTTAAAAACTCAAACTCGGTACTTCACTCGGTACTTCAAAAAACTCAGAACTCGGAATACTTCAAAAACTCAGAAAAGGTTGTAGGATAAGCAAGATTGAGGGAATATATTAGACCCATTAGCAGTGCACATGCCTTTGCAGTATTTCCACATCCAGTCACAATCTCCTTGCTGTCGAGAACAATAGAGACATCCACAGGTTCTTCATCAGAGGAAGAACAAACGACCAGGATCTTCATTTTGTGCCGGTGTTCTGCCGAGTTGTAACGCTCTGCCAAAAAGTGACGCTTATGTAATGCTCAGCTGTTAATGATGTAATGCAAACCTGCGCGCATGCGCGTCTCACGGCAGCCGAAACAAACCAAGATGGCGGACAGAAAGTCCGTGAATTCCTTTAAAAGTTATAATACGAACGAAATAAGACACAAATGTCACTTTTAATGCAATTTGAGGCGAGATGTTGATGGTTCCGTGTTGGCACATGTGGGTTTTAAGAGTCAAACTTTCGGGTAAAGTTTAGTTTAAGCAGTCAACTGCACCTATGAAACCACTATGCTTATGTTATGATAGCAGTCCTGGCAGCTGACGTAGGCTGATGAAGCGTCCTGTGGCAACTCTACAGCTTACAACTGGATGAATGTTGATAATGGAAATAATAAATTTAATTTAATGCAGCGATCACCTGCAGCAGCACAGCTTGTGGACTGCACACTTTTCTGTCAGTTCAGTTAATAATTTTCATGGGATGAATTCGAAGTTGCAAAAAAAAAAATATGGCCATTTGGATATATAGTGCAACTTTTACTGTCAAGACTCTGCTGCAGCTGATCCATGACAACAACCACAGGATTATTATCACCAGTAACCACAGAGATTACATTCCATGGCCATGTTGTCCTTTGAAATGTAATTCATTCGTGGATTGATGAATTTTGACTAGTTTCCCAGATGAAAGATCGGGTGCATCCTTTCTATTAAAGAAATGAACAACACTGGTGAGTAACATTTAAATTGGAACCAATCAAAGGTTTTTTCATGGGTTTTATGTTAGGTTGTGCATAAAAAATGGGCTGTGGTATTGAATTGAATTTGTGTAGATTTTCCTGCTGAAGGTTGTAAAGTTCCCGCATTGATGTCAAGCTTTAAATACAAGAGAAAACACGTTTGTAGTTTTTTTGTGTGGATCAATCAAGTCTGTAGGCTGTAAACTAAGTGTATTTTTAGAAATGTAGAAATTGTATTGACTTTGATTGGTTAGGCCCAACCAGGGACAGGAGTTGTGAATTGGCATCTGCTATAAACTACATTCATCACATCAGCTGCAAGCGTTGTTTATGACTGTGTCTGCATTGTCCCTGTCAAATAAATATATTGATAATGTTGAAAGAGCGTGGAGACTTCATTTTCAGAAATCAATTCATTTGCAGGTGCAAATGGTCTCGTCGTCACACCATGAAACAGACAAAGGGACAAAACATTTCAGTACACTACGCAAACAGCAAATTACAATAATTAACATACGTGTCCAATTCCACAGGAGTCTCAGATTTGTGGAGTTGGTTAGCTGGTGCTCGGGACGACTGGGAGCCAGGTCATTCCTGCATGTGATGTGCTCAGGATACGCGAAGAGTTCACAGATCCTGAAGGCCAGTGCGTTGGCTTTCTGTCCTGGTCAGCCTCTGTAATAATATATTATTAAGTTATTGTACTGTAATGTTTGTACAGTATTATTTCTTTACCAAGTGTTGGCTTTGCGGTTTGCTTTCCTTTGTTGTACTTTGGGTTGGAACTTTGAATAAAGACTGCCCCTTTGAAGAATCTTGCCCACGTTTGACATTTTCATTCAAGTGCATTCCTGCCCAAAAAAGCCTGCAAAAAAAAGTTTCAATGTTAACAGGATTTGTATTCTTAATTATTACAAAGAATAACGCTTCAGCTGTGATGTCTGGTGCTCGGAGACGGGTTTCTGCACATCTTTAGGCAATCAGTTGTTCATTTAGCTCTTCTTTGTACAATGGGGCATACCCTGAGAAAACAATAATTTGGTTACAAGAGAAATGTTTTGACTTGCGTGTGACAATCAGTGACACTATAGTCCGCTTCAAGACTTTTTCCATGTAAAAACTCCCTCCTACCTCATTGCTCTAAGGAAACACAAAAGTTTTAATTTATAATGAAAATACAATAAATTGTAATATTTACTACTGACATACCTGTTCTGTTTGTATGTCAAGCGCCTTCTCACTCTCAAGTTCCATTGGTGTGTAGCTGTCACATTTGGCAGTGTCCTAAAAGCATTGGAAAAACGTTAGAGAGTAGATGTGTGCGACCCGGTGTGTCCGAAAACAAAGCAGGAAACTGATGCACCAACTGCACTAACTGTTTTGCCCGGTCCCTCGACAGATGAGCAAACAGAGAGTCCAAGTTCCTCAAAGTTTCCGAGTTTTTAAGACGCCCCTGAACAAGAGCGCTGACCAGAGTACCAGCGTCCCCGTCATCTCTCACACCAGGTGACAGGGAGCTGTCCGTGGTGCTGAACTCAGTCACCCCAACAAACCTATCAACTGCGCACGCTGCCTTAGCTTCGCCACCCCCCAGCTGCTCCACATCAGCCTCACGGGTATAGTATGGCTTCAACAGGTTCACGTGGCACAGTTGAGTCTTCTTCCTGCGCTCAGGCATGGAGATTACGTAGTTCTGGTCAGACTTTCGCTCCAGTACCGTATAAGGACCTGTGAACTTTGCTTGAAAAGGAGAGGTTAACATTGGACACAGGGCTAACACCTGATCCCCCGTCAAAAATGAACGCACCTCTGAGTGCCGGTCAAACAGTGCTTTCATTTTCCCCTGTGTAGCAGCCATTTTCTCCTGCACCAATGCTCTCGCTGCATACAAGCGCCTCCTAAACCCATTCACATAGTCCACAAGTTTCTTTGGCGGTTCAGGCTCCCTGAAATCGCCTGCCACTGCTGCAAGGGGACCTTTAACTGTATGCGCAAACACAAGTTCATTAGGGCTAAACCCAGTGCTCTCCTGGGTAACCTCACGGGCCCCCAACATCAACCACGGCAATCCTTCCTCCCAGTCTCCTCCCAGCTCTGTACAATAGGCACGCAGTAGAGACTTTAGAGACTGATGGAACCGCTCTAAAGCCCCCTGGCTTTCAGGATGGTATGCTGTAGACATCCTATGTCGCACCCGAAGCTGCTTTAGAACCTGGGCAAAAAGATGAGACGAGAAGTTAGTGCCCTGGTCGGATTGGATAACTTTGGGAATGCCAAACACAGAAATAAACTGTGTTAGGGCACGCACCACTGCCCTGGCAGTGATTGTTTTCAGCGGATAGGCAGCAGGATACCGCGTCAGCTGACACATTACAGTCAACAAATAACACGAACCAGCCCTAGAGCGTGGTAATGGGCCCACACAATCTATAACCAAGTGCTCAAATGGCTGAGATGTCACCCCAATTGGACTTAATGGGAATGGCTTCAACACCTGGTTGGGCTTGGCTGTAAGCTGACACACATGACATGTCTTAATATATGCTGAAACGTCCTTCTTAAGACGAGGCCAAAAAAAATGTCTCAGGACCCGGTCGTAAGTCTTAGTCACGCCAGAGTGTCCAGACTCGTCATGGGCCACCTTTAACACAGCAGAGCGAAATTTACTGGGCACAACAATTTGAAAAACAGGATCACTGGCTGGGCCAACGTGTGACCACCATTTCCTCACCAACAGTGACTCCTGAAGGAAGTACCCACACGCACTGTCCACCGCTTCACCTGTAGGGCGCACCTGCTCGAACAGGCTCTTTAGGGACACATCAGCCTGCTGCTCCAGCCCCAGCTCCCTATGAGTCAAAGCCACAGGAAAATCAGACAAGGGAAAGATAATGTTTTTCACACCTCCCTCTTCCCCAGACTGCGCCCGCGCCATGGCCCGAGTCACGGCACACGCTGTGAACACCTCCGGAAACTCCGCACTATCTCCATCGGTGTGGGGAACAACCAGTGGCCCGGAATCCGCCTCCATGGGCACAAGTGACGGAGCAGCGTCCCACAACCGAGACCCCGCCAAACTGTTACCCAAAATGACAGAAACCCCCGCTATCGGCAATGCAGGTCGTACAGCCAACGCCACTTCTCCAGAAAAGAGCTCACATTCCAGAGACACTTTGTGCAATGGAACAAACAGGATGTTCAATCCCATGCCCCGAACTGGCACACATGCCCCAGTCTCAGACTCACTGGACAATGGCAAAACATCGGCACGAATAAAAGAATCAAAAGCCCCCGTATCTCTCAATATCTTTACCCGCACTTTCTTGTCACTGCCCAGCAACGACACATAGCCCTCACGGATGAACGGAAGGTACGAGATACAAGCTTCAGACTCAACACGCTCCACCTCATGCTCATTACGCTCTTTACACCCATTACGCACCGGTACCGCTAACCCCGCGCCCTTAGGATCAGAGTGGGACCCCCCAGAGTGGGACCCCCCAGACTTATTCTTCAGCGCATAACAATTCGCCTTAATGTGTCCACGCTTCTGACAGAAGTGACAAACACGGTCCCAATCACCTGTGGTCGAGCCTTTAGCACTAACCTTTGACACATCTGGTCTAGCAGAGCCCTCCTCACGCCATACTTTAACGTTCCTCGAGCCCACAGTCTGCGCATAGTCTCTATGGGTCAGCACATACTCGTCCGCTAACACTGCGGCCTCTGTTACTTTCCCAACCCTCTGTTCGTTGAGATAAACAGCAATTTTCTCCGGAACACAGTTTCTGAACTCTTCCATCAAAATCAAATCTTTTAACTGGTCCACCGTACTAACGTGTTGTGCAGCGCACCACCTCTCAAACAATGAGATCTTCTCACGCCCAAAGTCTACGTAGGTTTGAGTGTCTAACTTTTTGTAGCGGCGAAACTTTTGCCTGTACGCCTCCGGTACCAGCTCATACGCCCTTTCGACTGCCACTTTTACCTTGCTATACTGCAAACTATCCTCCGGTGACAGCGAGGCATACGCTTCTTGCGCCCTCCCCGTGAACACACACTGAAGCAGCAGCGGCCAGACACTCTCAGGCCAGCTCAAAGTACTCGCCACACGCTCGAACAAAACAAAATACTTATCCACATCCTTCCCCGTGAATGGTGGAATTAATCTGATGCATTTGTTCACGTCAAATTCTGCTTGGGAACTACTGCTCTGGCTGATAGACAAACGAGTAGACGCCTGTCTGAAACTCGCCTCCAGCTCCAATTTACGCAGCTCAAACTCATGTTGCTGTTGGCTCTCTCTTTCCCGAAACCTAAGCTCTCTTTCCCGCTCTCTGTCCTGTATTTCTTTTTCTTGAAGTTCTAACTTTCGCATTTCCAGCTGCATCTCCATTCTCCGCATCTCCGCATCAGACACAACCACTGGAGAGAAAATGCCCTGCGCCACCAACGCTGACTGAACCTGCGTTTTAAGCACTTTCTTCACCTCCTGCTTTGACACGGAAATTTCATAGTGCGCCGCGATCGCCAACAAATCAGACTTACTACACTCATCAAGCCTCCCCACAGTGGGATCAGCCACAAAATCCTCTACCACAGACTCCATACTCATACCAAACTACACACACGCGTTAGCCATAAACAAACAAACAAACCAGACTACTACACTGCGAGTGGAAGTGTCACAACCAGTGCGCAGCAACAGGCTCACACAACCAGAATCCCCTCTATACTTTGCCTACCTATCCCAAAACTCACCTGCCTAACTGTGCCTAGCTCTTCACGTGGTTCAGCAGCGGGAATATTAAGCACGAAACCAGTGGAGCAAACAGTTCCACGGAGTGCCCCCGAGATCAATGCTCGCGCATTGAACACCAACCGCGTTCCCACGACACTATTAAAACAAAAACAAAACAGGTGAAGCCTGAAGCGGCAACACCACTTCGCCTAACAGGAGACCCAGCTGTAGACAGAAGCCATTTGCGTGCGACACAAGACAGAAAACACTTCACTCACCTGTAGTCTTGAATGAACCAATAACTTCCACGCGAAGCCGTGTCCTCACCACAACTTTACTGCACGTACACTCGCCTCCTCAGCAGCGGTGACGTCACGTCCATTCACAGATTCACAGAAAGTAGGTCAATGGATCCACTCACGCACAGCGCGCGCGTACAAACTCCGAATCCACACACACTACCACGTCTAGGGGAGATTCCAAAACACCACTGAATGACTTCCAAATATGTTTAGGACGAAGCCCCCATTTGTTACGGCCCGGCTCGTGAGACCATAACATGAGAGGGAGGACACGACAAACTGAGAAGTTTAAACCCTCTGTGGGGCATTTATTTAAACAATAATAAAGTAATCTGTATGAAATCAGTGTAAGTGAATGGTATGCTGTGGGGTGCAAGGTGTTGTATCTGAAAGTCAGTAGGACAACCGTTGTAGTGCATATATTGTGTTGTAGCGCGTGTAAATGAAAAGACAAACTGGCGTGGCGGCTGGTCCAACAGGGCCCAGAATGGTAGCGGCAGTCCGGGCACGCCGGCAGGTGCCCAGAAGCCAGGTGAGAGAGAGAGAGTGAGGGGAAGCCGCTTTTTGAAGCATCCGGGAGGTCACATGACTTCCCAGCTGCCTCCCATCATCTCTGAACGTCATATGAACACTGCCACCACAGGCCCAGCAGAGGGGGCCGTCACAAGCCGGATTCTCTTTTTCAAACACACAAAAAAGTACACTAATAATAGAGTAAAAATAGTGGCAAAAGAGCTCTTTTCGAACAAGCATGTTAAGAATGAAACCAAAAAAACATGTTTTTGTCATTCTCGGCAAAAAAAATCACTGAAAATAATCTCATAACACTTTTTCAAAAAACCAAAGTACTGGCCTTAAATGAGGGTTGGCAAAAGTGAAATTACATTTGCAGTCGCTCTTTCAACTCCTCCCCCTGGTGGTATCATAGGGAGTTGCATACAAGATTTTTTTTTCCCCCTTCAAAACTAGTTTAACCACATATTTCCAACTTATTATAGTAGTATTAGTAGTAATCTGTATTTATATACCGGCTTTTCACTGCAGATCTGAGTCTCAAAGCGGTTTACAATTGTTAATTTTGGGCATTTGTCTCTCACTCCACACAGAGATGCCACTCAGAAAGGCCCTGGTCCGACCGGGATTCGAACCTTCTTGCTGAGAGGCGAGAGTGCTATCCACTCAGCCACTGTGCCGATATATTATACATTATTTCATAAGCTATAACATGAAATGACAAAGCAAATAGTCTCATAATCCCTGTAAACAGCCATAAAACCATGCATACAATGTTTTGTGTATAATATTGCATATACACTGCATATGATGTCATTGAGCAGCACTTTCTAGTGTTGTGAAATCACCTGGACACATATACAATTTCCTCTCTGCAAAAATAGTACGTTTATCAAAGAAAAAAGCTTCACATTCTGATTTCACACTCAGGAAAACTTAAACCTCCCATAAAACCTGGAGCCATTTATCTTGGGTTTCTGGTTGTTTTTTCTTATACGTAATGTGTTTAGGATTGTGCCGCCCCATCATCGCTTTAATGCCCTGTAATCGTCCTTCTAATGCTGCGTGATAATGAGAACAAAACAAAAAGTGGATGCATTCAGGCGATGAGTTCTGGACAATTAGAGTGTGGTGCTAACGGTGAGAGCGCAGGTGGGGTTTGTCATAGTGCGGAAAAGGATCCAGAGTTGGAGTTTAGGTTCCAGGTTTTTATACATTGATTCATGTTTTGTTGAAACCTTTTACTTTTGTCTATTGTGACTTTACTGCACTGTTAAATGTCTATTGTGTGTACTTAATGCACTTGTATATAGTAGTAATATCCCTAAATCACAACAGTAGTTATCTCAGAGGTGCAACAAACACAGTGGATTATTTTAAGCATTCCTTATATATATTTTCACCTTTATAACTTGTTTGCACCTTGAGCCAAAGCAAATCCCTAGCTTGTGACTTTCTATTACCGTATTTTTGACATTATTAGGCGCACATAAAAGCCTTTGATTTCAACCATGCGCCTTATAATACCTTATATATGAAAAAAAATGCCTAATATGATAATGCGCCTTATAATCAGGTGTGCCTTATAGTGCGTAATACACTTACAATGGCTCTGTTTCGGAATCCTAAAAATTAGAGTGAGGCAGAAATCTGGACACAACAGACACCTGCCATTTTATTTTCAGAGTGCGAGATTACAGAGCTTTTTACCCTGACAAAGTATGATAGGCTAAATTCAATCCCATACATTTTTCACAGTTAGAAATCTCAACAGCAGTCGTGGTGTTGGACAGACGTCGCAAGATTAAGATTAAGACATCCTATATTTGTCCCACAGCGGGGAAATTTCAGTGTTGCATCACAAGTTATAGAAGAGTAGGAAAGAGGAGCACACGGTACAAGTTAAGTGAACAATAGCTATACTGATTAAAATAAATAAAAATCTCTACCTCTAGCATTGTTCTAGAATTGTTGATTTGCCAACAGCAGATTAGAAAACAATACTATTAAAGCACCAAAACAAAAAAATGGGTGGGAGACCAATATTTCCTTTACAAGTACGTACATTCCGTATCTTGTGTGGATTTTATACTTGTGTCTTTAGACCCTCCTGCATTGACAAGAAAAAAAACGCAGTGGGAGACCAATATTTTCTTTACAATCACAATTTTCGCTGACTCATTTGGATCATATACTTTTGCCCTTGTTTAACTGCATCCCCACGCTCCCAATGCTGACGCCGCAGAGGCCGCTTCCACATCGTCAGTATTCCCAACAACTGTAAAGAAAGAACTGAAAATATTGCAGCAGGAGACTTTTGCTTGTTGACCCGAGCGCCGGCAGCAAATGAGCAAAAACATATCTCAATACCGCAACAATCTGTGGGCATTATTAGAAAAATCTTCCCGCCTAATTTGGGCTAATCTGACACGAATTGGGCTTGTACACTGGGGAATAAACTCGGCTCGGGCCCGGGAGCTGTCACGTAAATTGCATTGCTAATAGCAGGGGTGTACGCGTGATAAAAGGGAGATTAAATGGAGATATTTGGGCGTGGGATCATTTATCAGGGGTTGGCAGGCTGAAGGGTATATATCTATCTATATAGTTAAGCTGTGAGCACCAGAAAAATAAATATATATCAAATAAAGTGAAGATTGGAAGAGTTTCTGATCCGTGACTGGACAAGTTTATCAGCCCGAAGCAGACGATGAGACGTCAGAACAAATATATGAAATGGGAAAAATGAAGGTAGCGCGAAGAGACGTACGGTGCTGAAGAGGTGGGAGATTGAACGGTTGAACGCTGGAGAGAAAGTAGTCAGGGGGAAAATGGATTATGAAGACATGCTGAACATCCATCCGTCTATAAGGGCTGAAGTCACTCAGGGAAACAAGATGAGACAATTGTTTTATTAGTATGAAGATTTATATGAGGTGGGGGTTCAAACGGTTTGTCAGTCCCTAAGGCTTAAAGTTGGGGTACCTTTTCTCTAAACCATAAAATACTGGAACAATATAATGAGGCTGAGAGATATGATACATTTTGCGGTAATACCGGAATAATTTTTGTTATGAGAGCTGCCACCCAATGCTCATAGCACCAGTGCTTGCCCAAGGACACAACGACAGTAGACATTCTGTGGGAGCAGTTGGCCCAAAGGCCAATGCTCTACCAACTGAGCTACTGTCGCCCCAACACCAATGGACCAATAACTGTAAACAGCAATATTGTGATTTCACAATTAGTAGTTAATATAAGCACACGAACACATTTATGTGAGCCTGGTTATTACTTTATTAATGCAAAGTATATCGTTATCTCGAATTGTGATATATTGTTTAACCTGTGAAGTAATACAATCCATAACCAGCCCCTCGTTCTGAAAACAGTTTGTTTCTATCAATAGTTTTCACGTGTGTTGGTCCTTTTTCAGAGAGAATAAGTAAAACCAAGAGAACCAAGCCCAAAGCGTCCATTAGTGACTCACATGGCTCCTCCTTTCAAGTATGCAAAATATAACACTGTTTTTTATAGTCGGAATCTTTCTGTTGGTACAAACAACATGCATTATTTATGAATGGAAAAAAAGAGTTAGCCCCTAATAATTAAGATAGCTGTTTTAAACTATTATTTATGTAGCCCACCTTTTAAGAAATTAATAAAATGATAAAAATTCACATGAAAAATAATCTTCATTTCATTTCCACCTCTGCTCAAACCATTTGAATATGGACATGTTTCTTTTTGTCATGCAGGGAAACTATCTAAGGCACAATCAAAAACATAATGCGATACAACTATGACATACATTTTTTCAGTCACAATCCACGAGTGATTCCAGAGACATCAGAGCCTGCGTGTACAAGGCTTTTCTGTGAGGATAAGGGTCTAAGGTCAGAGCGGGAACTAGACTTTGATTCAGGTTTGATGATGTGATGGGGAGAATGTCTTTGTTGTCCTGCGGGTGACCTCACCTGCTCGGCCTATTCTTTGTTCGTTCCATGTGTCTGGTAATACTGCTCCCTGGGGACATGACTAGCATAGCCCCCGCCTATTTCCCAAACGCACACACACACAGAGTCATAATACACTGAAAAAATATGGCTCCATAGACATGTACAGCTGCTCTCCCCTCTGTCAGAGATAACCTTAAGCCACCTCACAGTCTTTCATCTGTGCTCTGAATTTTTCCTGTAAAAAATTAGTTGGCAAAAAAATATAAGTCTAAGTTATTATTATTACACCTTTGACCATGTTTTGACCCCGTGCTATCATGCAAATTAAGTATTTGTATAAGTATTTCAATTTAGAGTCTAGTTTGACCAATGGCAAGGGTTTGAATATATTCCGTCCAATCAGAAAGCAGAGCGGGTGAGTATGGGCGGGACTTACTGACACATTTTTCCCCTTATTTTCTACTCATTAAAAAAGTAGCTTTTTGTATGTGTACTTGTTTGAGAAGCAGTTTGTATGTAAGTCTAAGTTTTGATTAATCATACGTGAAAACAATGATAACGATATATACAAAAATGATTTACTGCATATTGATATTCTGAATAAAAGTGATTGGTGACCATAGAGAAGCCGATGGCGTGGTTTGACTGTCTCAATTCATATCATAACAGTACAGATTCAATGACCCATTCAGTATTACGATGTTTTTTAGCATACCTTTGCCCCCTCTGAATACTGCAAACGAAATACTATCGTTTCCACTTTTTATAGTGCGTATGAGACAGGATGACTCTATTATATGGCCCCTCCCCCGCCGACAGCACAGACAGCCGATTTAATGAAGTGGTCTGCCACAGTGGACAGTCCATTCGGTCATATCAGATCGGAAGTGCCCTCCAAGTAGATTTATGTATGGAATTATAGATGGGGGAATACATGCATAATTAATGGTTGTTTTAGAGCTCTGTCTGTAAAGTCTATAGAGCCAATATCGTGCACCTGTGTTGTGATAAATTGGTCATTGTCCAACAGTAATTCTGTTACAGTACATTTTCCCGGACCAAATGATGTGTTATTTCACCTTGGAAGCAGAAACAGTGTTCTAAGCCTTGTTAAAACATATTGAAGTCATTTACATTTCTCAGCAGAGGGCGTACGTACAAGAATAAATGAGACGTGTAGTTTACAACAGATCGAATCAATGTGTTTTTCTTTTGTTTATTTTTACAAAACAGGCCGAAATCTCAACAAGTTATCCTATCCAAGGCGTCACAGCATTGTTGATTTACCAATAGTAGGTCCAAAAAGACAAATCCATGTGTTCAGCAATGGTTGGATGATGTAGTGTTTCTCTTGTCCTCAGTCGCTCTTTACTTCAGCGTGGGAAAACAAGATTTCATTGTTGCTGTGGATAGACTTTTTATGGCATTCATTAGATTCCGCTAGCTTATTGCTTGGAAGTACAGCTTGTAGTGATTGGTCATTGGAAGTGAGATTTGAGGAACAAGGCTAGAATATTGAGTCATCCCAAATAAAATGGCAGATCAGTAAATAGTCAGGGTTAGTTAACAAATAGTCACCATGTACATCTACTTTGACTAGGTCCCTTCAAAATGTAAGGTTTTGAATAGCATTGGACTGTTGTTGTGAAGAAGGAGCTGACCGATTATTCCAAAGTTAAGAGAACGTTGGTGTCAAGCGCGGCCCAAAAATGTCCCTTTAAATAAGAAAAGAATAATTGAGATAAGACTAACATGTTTGTCGTATTGAAATTGTGCAAATTGTGTTATAATTTTAGTGAAACTTCAGTCAAAATGTGCTTAGTTCCAGATAAAAACCATGCGATTAAAGATTTTTTATACTGCATTTAATCATTTTTGCAGTGTGGACACATGCAGCCTGTCCGTCCAAGGGAGTGGATCCAACTGGGTTTTTGTTGAGCTTTTCCCTACAAAGCAAAGTCTAAGGAACGCTCCGGGACATTTATCCATTTGCTAAATTGTGTGAACATTGTTTCATCCGTCTGTCTGAGCAATGATTGTTTTATTGTTTGATTTTCAAAACGCCATTGGAAAATCATTTACTTTGTGTGAGTGTTTTTTATCTCAATTTGAGTACATTCTGACTTCTTAAAACAAGATTTGCAAATGGGACAAAGCCATTTACTGGGTGCAGCTCTGACTGCCACCCCCCGACCCAGAAATGGATTAAGGGGAAGAAAATAGATGGATGGATGGACAAAGACATTTAGCCTTGTTTAAAGAACTGTTGCTATATTTTTTCATATCAAGGGAGACATATCTTTTTAAATGAAATCAAGATCATTTTGCTTGTCCCATTGGCAAATCTTGTTTTAAGGCAGTCAAAACGTGCTCAAACTAGGATATTCAGTATTTAGCAAAATTTGAGCCATTTTTGACATATCGATAATCACTTTTTGCAGTGATGCAGTGCTGTGATTGAGGGCTGTACAAAAATGTAATGATTTAATTTCTGTTCTAAATTTTCATTACACTCACTTCCATTTTCTTTTTCCGACACTTTGGGTGCACCTCCCGCCTCTAAAGCGTGTTCAGTGACTTCCACGCTCACACATGTCCTCCTGCCTGTTCACATTTACAACAACAGTTCCAAACACAGAGAGAATCGTGGCTTCCGCCTCCGCAGCCGTTCGCTCACAGATCTTTTGTTACTTTAGAATTCATTAGTGTCAGGAGCACCCCGGGAGACAGCGTGAGCAGGGTGTGACGGCCGCGAGCTCACACATATGTTTGGTGTTTGGATGTCTCTGAACGACAAGATCACATGGTGGGAGTTTCCTCTTGAGTTCAGTCAATCACGGATAACTTTGGCTTTGAGTTGCTATAATAGGAAAATAAAAGTCTAAATAAAAATTGCACACTTGACAATGAATCTTTCTCAAGATCTGTAGAACGGCCTCAAGAAGCTGTACTTGCCTGAAGCATTGAGAGCAGGGCTTAAGCAGATATGGGACTATCAAAGGAGCTAACGGGTTGTAAAACAGCTGCAGTATATTCAAAACACTGCAGATCGAGTCCTGACTACAACCAGGAAGTAAGATCAGATTTGTTCAGTTTCAGTCTCTCCATGGCCTATGTACTGTACATCTGTGACATATGACTAAAGTCAGACTCAGGAGCACAGAGACTGGCCATTGGAGGGACTATGTCACTCTTCCGGACTGCGAACTACTCTGGATACTCCCAAATTGGAGTAAGTGACTTGGCTACAGAAAAAGTGGAAGACACTGGATGGACGGACACAGACCAATAAATCTACTAATGCCCAGAGTCAGGATGGATACATGGGTAGGCAGCGTTTCAGATTCATGCAGTTTCCTGAAAATGTGAGAAAAGCTTCTATGTTCAAATTAAGGTTGAAAACAGTCCTGTTCAGCTGTGCATACACCTGAAGGACTGTATCTTCACCGTTTTTGATGTACTCTAATTATTTACGTAATAATTTTCATCCCTTCTATCTTGTTTTGTTACAGGTATTTAGGAGGATTTTTCCAAATTGTAGGAAAGAACCGGCTTCGGCTCCCCCTTGGACTGCCACCTTAACGTGGTGGGGGAGTTTGAGCACTCGGATGATCCTGGGAGCTATGCTGTCTGGGGCTTCATGCCCCTGGTAGGGTCTCCCATGGCAGACAGGTCTCAAGTGACGAGTCAGACGAAGCGCAGTCCGAAGCCAACCATGGACAGCACGATAACGAAAACCGTGACGTCGCCCGGCATGGCGCAGCCGGGGCCCCACCCTGGAGCCAGGCCTGGGGTCGGGGCTCGCAAGCGAGCGCCTGGTGGCCGGGCCTTAGCCCACGGGGCCCGGCCGGGCTCAGCCCGAAGGGACGACGTGGGCAGTCCCTCCTGTGGGCCCACCACCTGCAGAGGGGTCCGTGGTGGCGTGGTGCAGCGAGGACTGGGTAGCAGTCGAAGGCGGAGACCTCGACGACCCAGTCCACACACCCAACATCTGGCTCTTGGGACGTGGAACGTCACCTCACTGGGGGGGAAGGAGCCCGAGCTTGTGGGGGAGGTTGAGCGATACCGACTAGAGATAGTCGGCCTCTCCTCCACACACAGCTTGGGCTCTGGAACCCAACTTCTTGAGAGGGGTTGGACGCTCCACTTTTCTGGAGTTTCCCGTGGGGAGAGGCGGCGAGCGGGGGTGGCCATTCTCATTGCCCCCCATCTCAGCCGCCACGTGTTGGAGTTCTCCCCGGTGAATGAGAGGGTCGCGTCCCTCCGCCTCCGGGTGGGGGACAAGTCTCTGACTGTTGTGACGGCCTACGGGCCTAACGGTAGTGCAGAGTACCCGGCCTTCTTGGAGTCCTTGGGAGGGGTACTGGATAGTGCACCGCCCGGGGACTCCGTTATTCTCCTGGGGGACTTCAACGCCCATGTGGGAAATGCCAGTGACACTTGGAGAGGGGTGATCGGGAAGAACGGCCCCCCTGATCTGAACCCGAGCGGTGTTCAGTTGTTGGACTTCTGTGCCAGTCACGGCCTGTCCATCACGAACACCATGTTCGAGCACAAGGGTGTCCATCAGTGCACGTGGCACCAGGACACCCTAGGCCGGAGGTCGATGATCGACTTTGTTGTCGTATCATCTGACCTTCGACCGCGTGTCTCGGACACTCGGGTGAAGAGAGGGGCGGAGCTGTCAACCGATCATCACCTGGTCGTGAGTTGGATCCGCTGGCAGGGCAGGAGGCCGGTCAGACCTGGCAGGCCCAAGCGTGTAGTGAGGGTTTGCTGGGAACGTCTTGCTGAGCCCCCTGTCAGACGGACTTTCAACTCACACCTCCGGGAGAGCTTCTCCCAGGTCCCGGCGGAGGAGGGGGACATTGAGTCCGAGTGGACCATGTTCTCTTCCTCTATCGCCAATGCTGCGGCTCGTAGCTGTGGTCGCAAGGTCTCTGGTGCTGGTCCCGGCGGCAATCCCCGAACCCGGTGGTGGACACCGGCAGTAAGAGATGCCGTCAGGCTGAAGAAGGAGTCCTATCGAGCAATGATGGTTCGTGGGACTCCTGAGGCAGCTGTCCAGTACCGGCAGGCCAAACGTGCCGCGGCCCGGGCTGTTGCAGAGGCAAAAACCCGGGACTGGGAGGAGTTCGGAGAGTCCATGGAGCATGACTATCGGTCGGCCTCGAAGAGGTTCTGGCAAACCGTCCGGCGCCTCAGGAGGGGAAAGCAGTTCTTTGCCAACACCGTGTATGGTGCGGGTGGAGGGCTGCTGACCTCGACTGGGGATATTGTCGGGCGGTGGAAAGAATACTTCGAGGTTCTCCTCAATCCCCCCGCCACGTCCTCCGTCCAGGAGGCAGAGGCTGAGGATGTTGGGGCGGACACTTCTATCTCCCTGGCCGAGGTCACCAAGGTGGTTGGCAGCCTCCATGGTGGCAAGGCGCCGGGAGTGGATGAGATCCGTCCTGACTATCTAAAGTCTCTGGATGTTGTAGGACTGTCTTGGCTGACACGTCTCTGCAGCATCGCGTGGCGATCGGGGGCGGTGCCAATGGAGTGGCAGACCGGGGTGGTGGTCCCTCTCTACAAGAAGGGGGACCGGAGGTTGTGTTCCAATTATCGTGGGATCACACTCCTCAGCCTCCCCGGTAAGGTCTACTCCAAGGTACTGGAGAGGAGGCTACGTCCGATGGTCGAATCTCGGATTCAGGAGGAGCAGTGTGGTTTTCGTCCCGGTCGCGGAACACTGGACCAGCTCTATACTCTCCATCGGATACTCGAGGGTTCATGGGAGTTCGCCCAACCTGTCCACATGTGCTTTGTGGATTTGGAGAAGGCGTTCGACCGTGTTCCCCGGGGTGTCCTTTGGGGGGTCCTCCGGGAGTACGGGGTCCGGGGTCCTCTGCTGAGGGCCGTCCGGTCCCTGTATGACCGGAGTCAGAGCTGTGTTCGCATTGCCGGCAGTAAGTCAGACCTGTTCCCGGTGCATGTTGGCCTCCGCCAAGGCTGCCCTTTGTCACCGGTTCTGTTCACTGTATTTATGGACAGAATTTCTAGGCGCAGCCAGGGGCCGGAGGGGGTCCGGTTCGGGAACCACAGGATTTCATCTCTACTTTTTGCGGATGATGTCGTCCTGCTGGCTCCAACGAACCAGGACCTGCAGCATGCACTGGGACGGTTTGCAGCCGAGTGTGAAGCGGCTGGGATGAGAATCAGCACCTCCAAATCCGAGGCCATGGTGCTCGACCGGAAAAAGGTGCCTTGCCCTCTTCAGGTGGGTGGAGAGGTCCTTCCTCAAGTGGAGGAGTTCAAGTATCTCGGGGTCTTGTTCACGAGTGAGGGAAGGATGGAGCGTGAGATTGACAGGCGGATCGGTGCAGCGTGCGCAGTGATGCGGTCTCTGTATCGGACCGTTGTGGTAAAGAGGGAGCTGAGCCGAAAGGCGAAGCTCTCGATTTACCGGTCAATCTTCGTTCCCTCCCTCACCTATGGTCATGAGCTGTGGGTAATGACCGAAAGAACGAGATCGCGGATACAAGCGGTCGAAATGAGCTTCCTCCGCAGAGTGGCTGGGCGCTCCCTTAGAGATAGGGTGAGGAGCTCAGTCACACGGGAGGAGCTCGGAGTAGAGCCGCTGCTTCTCCACGTCGAGAGGAACCAGTTGAGGTGGCTCGGGCATCTGTTCAGGATGCCTCCTGGACGCCTTCCTGGGGAGGTGTTCCGGGCACGTCCCACCGGGAGGAGGCCCCGGGGAAGACCCAGGACACGCTGGAGAGACTATGTCTCTCAGCTGGCCTGGGAACGCCTTGGGGTCCCCCCGGACGAGCTGGAGGAAGTGTGTGTGGATAGGGAAGTCTGGGCGTCTCTGCTTAGACTGCTGCCCCCGCGACCCGGCAACGGATAAAGCGGAAGAAAATGGATGGATGGATGGAGAACCGGCTTCGGTGGCTGAGTGGATAGCACTCTCGCTTCTCAGGGTTCGAATCCCAGTAGGAACAGGGCTTTTCTGAGTGGAGTTTGCATGTTCTCCCCGTGTCTGTGTAGGTTTCCTCCGGGTGCTCCGGTTTCCCCTACCACTAAAAACATGCACAATAGGTATGAATGTAAATGAGAGAGTGAATGGCTGGTGTTGATTGGGGGCTGATGGTCCAGTGTGTTCCGCGACTCACTTCCGTCATCACCGGGTGTGGAATGATTGGAACAATATCTGAACTCTGAACATTGTAAAGCGCTTTGGGTGACCTGGGTCCGTAAAATGCACAATATAAATAAATATGACTTACAAACTCACTTACGAGTCCAGTTCTCCTTGTGCACGCTCTGTTTACAAGTCACTGACGGCTTTCAGGGCACGCCATTGTGTGAAAGAATCACCTAAGAACACTGGTCTTGTTTGACGAGCACGTACGACAGCCTTACGTCACATATCACCAGAATGATTGACAATTAGGACGACCAATAGACTCCACCCAGAAAATGAAAATCCTCCTATAGACCTTTAAGCACTTTGAGGTGCCTTGTGTATGAACTGTGCTATACAAATAAACTTGCCTTGCCTAATTACCTGGATAATGAGTGAAAGTCCATATTTGGAATTCCGAGTTGTTTCGTGGCTACCAAAGAATCAATCAGCAGCTTGTTTGGCTTCTTTCTGCTCTCACTGCTAAGCAACGAGAGTGAGAAAGGAAGCTCCAGCTCAGTTGTTGAAAGATGTCTATGTTTTATACCATAAACCAGTCGACAACCACAAAAACAACACTTTTTCAAATTCTCAAGATATTTTAAATTTCAATCTTCTGGTTATCAATTTCATAATTTCACTCCGAGAACAGAAACACACCTTGATTTCACATTAGTTGTTGCTTTAGCACATTCAAAAATCCAAAATGTGAGAAAAAAATTTGATTTTGAAAAAAGCATAGATACAGTCTGTTTTGTATCTCTAACATGACATTGTAAATAAGTTGCAGTTTGCAGATTACCTGAACATTATTTGAGCAGTATCAAAGTCAAACCATTATTACCTTAAATGTTGTAATCGCAGACAACTCAAACCAATTCTAAAATATATATCTCCTCAGTCCCTATATCTACAGATGAGGGAGGAGACGCCACTGGATCCGGCTCCGTCCTATGATAGCGAGCGACCATGACAAGCCTTTGGGAACGCGTGCCCTTAGAAAGAAGCGCTAACAGTGAGAGCGGATAGAGTTGGAGGTTACAAAAATAGCCCGAAACCAAAGAGCAGAGGCATATGGACCCAAAGCTAACGCGGCGTTTAGCTCAGTGCAAGGGTTAAAAAGCCGGTGGGGAAAGACGATTTTGATGATCATGATGAGCAGGTCTTGCGCGGGTGGAAGAGAGAGCTGGAGATGGGTGGGCTCGTGTTATTGGATTACACACTGCAGCGCTAACGGTTGATAATGGTGGCAGGTGGGAATGTGTTTTGACCCTACATTATGCTCGTGAGCAGTCCTTACATTGATATTTTATGTTTTTGAAGGTGGCATTATTTGTTCAGTTGAAAATGCATGGTAAATGGAGGACGGGAAGACAAGATAGAACCAACATTCTTGTCCAGTGGTAAATTCCTGTGCGAGATTTAGATCAAATTCCAACGTGGTCTTACCGAGACAAGCTGTGGTCTTGACTTTAGGATTCTGATTAACTTTTATAGATAGACAGATAGATACTTTATAGATCCCCCGTAGGAGAAATTCAGGTGTCCAGTAGCAGCGGAAATTACACATCCATTCCTACAAACAAATTCTATTGTTTGCTACTTTTAATTCGAAAAGGAGAAAACAATAGTAATGAAATGCAACAGCAATTTAGGTCACGGAAAGTTTGTTGCCAACGAAACTCCCATGTATTGGATTTTTGATTGATTTTTTACTATATATGATTGTATGTGTCTTCTTTGTTGGTCTATTGTCTGTGTTGCCTGAGTTGGCTACTGATGGGTACTTGGAATTTCCCTCCTGTGATTAATAAAGTATCTATCTCGAGTCAATTTATTTGTTTTACAAGTGCAGAGAACGTATCTGTCTGTTGTGTAATAGTCCAAAGATTCATAGAGTACACTGTTTGAAAAAGGCGTATTCAGAAAGATGGGAGAGAAGGGAAAGTGTTTGTGACTGTTTGTGCCAGAAGTTCTCAGCTAAAAGAGGATGAGTATGCATTTGCCTCAACTGTTATATTGCTTGTAAAATAAAGTGGGCTCGCCAGATGAAGAATCAAAAATAACCCAATATTGGCTTTTCTTTAAAAATATTCGATAAATAATAAGCTTGAATATGCAAGAAACAGCGCTACTGCAGGGCCTTCATCCCCACCGCTGTCAGACTGTACAGTAAGTCATTTTAAGTCACTAATGCACTAGGACTGAAAAACCAGCACTGCTATAGACACTTAGGCCCTGTCCACACGACGTCAAGCTCAGGCCTAAACGCAAAAATACTTTATCAATCCAGTGTATCGTCCATACGAGGCCGGCGTTTTGGGGGGGTGTAAACGAACATTTTTGAAACTAGGTCCCAGAGTGGAAAGATTTCAAAACTCCGTATATGCCGCTCCGTGGTTACTGCCTCTCCGCAATGTATCTGAGACGCTTGCGTCATCGCCCCGCCTCTTGTTAAAGCACGCATGCGCCGCACTCAGAAAATAATGACAACAACAATGTAGCTTGTTGGTTTTGTAATCCAGTGCGACCCGAAGCAACAGTTCAACCTCATCGTCCGTCCATACTAATGTAGTACCAGCTCGCCCAGGAGCCATGTTGTCTGTTTACAAAATTCCACGCATGCCCAGTTCCGTCACGGAAGTTTGGGCTTGATCCCGTCATTGCGTCACAGCGCCACCAACAGGTCTGGCATAGTTTCACAGCGTTTTCAGGCGTATTGACTACATTCATATGGACGCACACATTTACTGAGCTAACTCCGTGTTTACAGAAAAAGTTTCTGAAATTATAAGCGTTTTGTCTTCGTGTGGATATAGCCTTATTGTGCATAATTATATCCTGCACAAAAGACACTATATTTTTAACCATTGACCTGATTCTATGCCAAATATGACAAGTATATCTTATCGTAAGTGGGTACAGGTGCAGAACGATATGGCAATCATCTTTACTATAGTATATAATCACATCAACAAGGCAATTTGTAAACGATGGATGATTGAAGTTGGCCTTTTGTAAAACTGGCCCAAAAATATGTTGATGAATTCTGCTTAAACTTTGCCAGTGTAAATGCTATTTGTCAAGAGCAAACGCTGAATCCCCATGTTCACAGTTGAACTTTGAGCTAATGGCAGCGATCGTCTCCAGTCACAAAGCTTCGAAAGGTTCTAATAATAGACATTACTACGACCTTAAAAGCCATTGCCCTGTATCGACATGTCAGGCTCACTAACGTAACCCTTGAATACACGCAGGCCTACGGTGGGGTAAAACAGTATTTATTCAGCCACCAATTGTGCAAGTCCTCCCATTGAAAAACATGAGATGCCTGCAATTTTCATCCTACATACACCTCAACTATGAGAAACAAAATATGAAAAAAAATACTGAAAATCACAAGAATGTATTTACTAAATGTCTTGTATCATGTATCCTGACTCGCTTATAGAGCCCTAGAATACACGATACAAAATAAATATAGGGTGACGCGTATACTGTAGCTGCTGTAGCCTTATGCAAAGTCATACAAACAGAAAAAAAAACACAGCCTTTTGTCCATAAGTGCTGACACCACTGGATAATAATGAGTGACTAGTTTTTACAAATAGGTGATTTTTTTGTATTGTAGGATCAGATAATAAATTCAAGACTGATTTGTATTTTGAAAGAAAAATTAACACATCATCTTTTTTTCTATAAATTCTTGTTGTATTGGTCTTCATCCCCCCCGCTGGCAGACTGTATAATAACTCACTAGGACTGAGGAACCAGCACTGCAATTGCCACTTTTTTATTGTACGTAAATATATCCTGCACAGACTATATTTTTATCTCAATCGGAGTGATTCTATCTATGCCAAATGTGACATGTACATTTCTCCATTGTGAGATCAATAAAGTTTATTCATGCACACTGTAAAACCTGACCTGGATTCCCACAAACATCTAAAGTTTTTCTTACATCATTCATTTTTTTATTCCTGTGATGAGTTTTTAGTGTTCCTTTTACACGCTTTCTATGCTCCACTTTTTGTCAATGGAAAATGTCCATTAAAAAAATAATAAATAAATCCAAGTCCTACTCCAGCCCACTACTGGCTCTCTCAATAACATTTGGGTGCAAAGCGTGATCCTATTTCCATGGAATATACTTGGCCTGATATTACAGCGCATGGACAACGCGAGCGGCCAGCATGGAGGCAGTCACATATGGCGGACTCTCCTCGAATACATGGGATGGACCCACTTCCACCTTTGGCACAGAGGGCGAGTCAGTGAGCGCTCTAAATCAGGGCAGTGGGTGACCTCTGCACTGTGTAGTTTACAAAAAAAACAAAAATCAAATCATGTACGATTTTGGGGAATTATTTGCATTTTATGGAAAAGGATGAAGATTTTTGTAGATTATTACAGATTGATCGGGTTGAGGAATAGTGTATATAATGTATGCCGCTTTTTAAACATTAGCATCTCTTAATTAAGATTTATTGGGTTCTATACCAGACAATATAAGGTTAGCGATGTTATGTAAGGAATTAATATATATTACGCAGGTCATTATCGGAAAATAAGTACCGACAGGGCATGTAATGTTTCCATATATTGTCTGCTATAGAAGAAACAATACTTTCATTCTACTAAGAAGACAAGATGAATCTTCCTAAAAAAGAATTAGCATCTATAGCTATGATATGTACTATGTGATATTTAATCTCACAAACAATGCTAACAGGGATCACAGTGTTTTTTTGCGAGGCAGCCAATCATGGATAAGCGGATAATGCATATTACGCAGGTCATTATCGGAAAATAAGTACTTGAAGGGCGGAAGCAGACCCTCCGCTGCGCGACGAAACTTGAATGATTTCATAAGAAACCAATAAATTACATTTTATTGATAAGTATTCTAGTTAGGGTTCACTTTGGGCTGAACTGTATGTAATTGTGCCATATAAATAAATGTGATTGATTGATAATTGTTAGCGATTTCTTGAGCAACCTGATGATTAATAATTCTTGCTTAGCCTACTGACATCCCCAACTCATGCCTGCTATTTGCTTATTGCTCAACTCTAGATTTTTTTTTTATAGGCAGCATGTTTAGGACAACACAAAATCCACAAAGAAAGATAATAAAAACATTACAAAAACCAGGTCATAAAACCGTTTTTGTTCATGGATTTCACAGTGACTATTATTTCCTGTACTTTTTTAGCTTGCTATATTCCTCTGCTTTAAAGCTTGTTTTATGTATGTACTTGCCTGGTGCACACTGGGGACTTCTGCACACTATCCAATGTGGTTTTACTGCAAATGGCAATATAAAATAAAAATCGGTTTTGAGGCACCCATAGCAACACAAAGGCATCCCACAAGTTGCCCACTTGATACTTGTTCATTTCTATGGCACTCCTATTTTACCTTTTCACCTCTTCCTCACCAGACACAGGGCTGCACTCTCCTGCGGCTGCACCAAATCAAAAACGGCTACGGCTCAGTCTAAACGCGCCAGGATTCCTCGCACGGCTCAGCCACTTTGATCCTCCGCTGTTCCAGTCCGTAGTACGGGAGAGAATGTAATGAGATTTGCATAGCCTTGGGAAATAACGGGTTCTTAAAAATACAGGCTTTTGTTTTGAGTGAGGGTCTCTCTATTTCTTCTGTATAAGCGGTATTTTGTGCAATGAAAAAATGACTTTAAATATAGACGGTATGGTTTATTTATGAAGGCGGCAAGATGTATTCCCATAACACTGTCTGAGATGTTTATTTTAACAACAAAGATTGAAAAGCAGTTAAACTTTCTTTAGCTGGCAGTGAAAAATTGATCTTTTGTCAACACTTTTTGGGGAATTGTTTGTTTTGTGTTGTACAACTGAACTGTTTTCTACACTTTTATTAGCTAAAGGGCTCAAAAATCTTTCATATTTTTCTGTTTGCGGAGATTATCCAATATCATTATTATTGATTATTTGCGTTGCCAGTTTGTGAATGTTAGCTGGTGCGCTCTAACAAAGTAGTCATACGATTCACAACAAGTTTGTACCGTTTCTAGCTAACCCCAGCAGGTGGATTGCATCCAGTAATCAGTGCTTAGAGCCTATGTGTTGTCCACAGGGAGTACAATCTGGCAACAAAGTGTGATTTGTAAATGTAACAACTTTATTAGATTTTAGATTTACTGTCCCTTTAAAAGGAATGAAAGTAACTGTTTATTGTGAACATCTTACCAGACTTCTATCCTCAAGCTTAATTGTTTTTACATAAATAAATCATGAAAATATTAATATTGTGACAGACCTCTGAAGTTGTTCAGGGCAGTGCCTGGTTAGTACTGTGTATGGGAGACCTCTGGCGTCACAGTGGCCACGGTGGGGGCAGGCTGCCTGCGGCTGTAAAGTTGGCAAACTGTTGCTGTGTCCTTAGCCAAGATACTTCACCCACATTGCCTAGAATGAGTCCTGAGAGTGTGTAAATGGCTGGTGGTGGTGGGATGGGCCAATGGCATAAATTGGTGGCCTTGCTTCTGTCAGTGGGCCACAGGGCAGCTGTGGCTACAGTAGTAGTTTATCAACACCGTGTGTAGAGTGAAAGAATAATTAATGACATGTGAAGCGTCTTTGATTGTTCTAAAAGCGCTGTATAAAACGATGCGTTACTATTCATATTTATCTGGTCCATGGGGACGGGGTTAGCCCAACACTGATTAAACCCCTCTTACTCCTTTAAGATGACAGAGACTTCAGATCTACAGATGCCAAGTGAACACGACAGACGTGTGGGTACCAACCCTCACTGCTATGAGCGGGGTGGTCTCAGCTCAGTGCGCTGTGTTATGAAGTGATTATGTGGACGAGCCTCAAACCAACCTGTGCAACTCCTGCTGCAGACAGTCATCGAGGAGCTGCCCAGACGGGTGGTGGTCTCTAGCTCCCCAGTGCATCATAAAGTGGTGAACATCCTCATAGAGGAAGCCACTTGAATGAAAACAGTGAATGGAAGAGAGAAGAGAAAGTGGAGAGAAGGCAGCAGAAGCCCCAGAGAGGGAATGTGGACCAGTGTTATCGTAGCAGCACTTGTCCCCAGAGACACTTGTCCCTGGAACAAGTGCTTCTGGAGCCAGAGACCAGGTCCTGATGGCCTTATTCCTCATACTATGGCAGAAAAGTCTTCACTGATGATGACATTTTGGGATCTTTTTTCTTTTTTTGTCTTGATCTGTTCCGTGACCTGCAGAGAAACCTATGCAGAGACGGGGAGAACATGCGAACTTGCTCAGAATGGGCTTGTTCAAACCCAGCAACTTCTCTTTGAAAAGCGACCTTGCGTGTGCTGACCTCCTCAGTCTTCCTCCTTGCCATTGGTATAAGCTCAGAAGTGAAATTGTATATCATTATATACCAAAATGACACTCTTTTAAAATGCAAATAAGTTACAAGACTTAGTTATATTTAGTTACTGTCTTTGCATAGTAATCGATTGCCATTATCATTATATCTTTTAAAAAAGCTGGAGAATGTGGAAGGGCCTTGCAGCTATATAGTATTAATGTGATTGTCTGGAGTTAGTCAGAAAGAGAGACAGAGAGGTACTTGATTTGAAAAAAAAACGACGAAAGCTCCCTCCCCCTTCCTTTCTGATTGGTCTACACCTACGTTTCCGTAACACTTTGAAATTTTATTCAGAGAACACATTATACCATATACATTATTAATACACATGTACAGAGGTTTTCAGTATTATTTGTTAACGGTTTTAATGAAAAAAAATATGTTTTTATGCACAAAAAAAGCGGGATCGCGTCAAACCAGGAGTGCTTGGTGATTAAGTCATATCTGAATTGCACATTGTAGGACACATCTGCAGAGGATCTGATTATGGATATAGGCTCAGTATATAATGATTATGGATATAGGTTCAGTATATAAATGATTATGGATATAGGTTCAGTATATAAATGATTCAGTATATAAATGATTATGGATATAGGTTCAGTATATACATAAGTACCTCAGCGCGGATGTTCAGAATGTTCAGTTTTCATGTAGTTCCAGAGCCCATAAAGGCTTGATTCGGAGGCTCTGCGAAACAAACAACTGAGCAGCTACGAGCATCAGCGCGATGAATTGACAGCCCTTGGCATGACTCGATTGCCCGTGATATTAGAATTAATAAAATTACTTATTTTATATCAACATTTAAGGCCAGGAGGTCAATTTAACACATTTCCTAAAATTTGTAATTCATTTAGAGGTTAGAGACTATCACTTTAATATATGTTAAGGCAATTCAATTTATTATCTGGAACTTGAGCTAATTTGATTGTAACTAGGAATAGTAACAATTACCAGAAGTATGGTTTGTAAGTCAGAGAGACAATTGGTATAGATTGCGTTTTTTTTTTACTCAAACCACTATTGAGAATGAGAATCTATTACAACAACTTATTACTTATGATGGAAAAAAACACTGAACACAGGTGAATGGAAATACGTAACAGTAAATACATTCATTTTAGAAGAAACTGCAAAATAACTGTACTCATAATGTGAATACAGTAACATGTGATTGCTTCTATTTCAGATGAGTCATCTGACTGTGGAACTGAGGGAGCGTTTCTGCCGCAGTCCCTTTAGCCTCCCTTATCTGGCTCTCGCTAGCACGTCTCTTCCTTCACGTTTCTCTATATAAATTTCTCGCCCTCCTTCCCTCCCTCTGTCACACACAGACCTCCGGCAGCACAGTCAAATGTTCCTTCACTCCGCTCACTCAGCTCTCATTAAGTCACATCGGATCAGCGCAAAAGTCCCAAACGTCTCCCGACTCCACCACAAACTGCATTTTTCAGACTTCACAAGTGTCTGCAATTCAAACAGACCCAATCATTAAGATTTTTATAGGTTTTCTTTCAATAGTATGTTTGTCTTTGAGTGCCGTGCAAAGGCCGATGCCATATTGTCCACATTATTGACACATCGAGAGGACATAGATCAAAAAACTGCTTAAAAATCTTAAACTATTTGTTAATATTACCATCTAAAAAAACAAATCAGGACCATAGAGAGCGCCAAGCCACACATGTCAGTCCTCATACTGTATGTTCCCGATGTCTTTTGCTATAAGGGCACCAAACGTGATTCTGTTTTCATCTTACTATCACCCGTTGTATGAAATTGAATTGAAAAACTGGCCATATTGAAAACCCATTGAGCTTCCATATCACAAGCTTGCCCAATTTGACACTTGTAACACGCAATATGTGATTTTTTTCATCATTATAGATTACACATTCTGTTTAAAAAAAAATTAAGGCAACATCAGGATCTGTTTGAATAGACCATTGCACCAAAAAAACACACATTCTACTTTCAAGAGGAAATAATTATCTCGGTCTGCAAAGCTCGCTGCTCAACACAGTTTTCCATTTGCCAAGTCAGGCTCTGCCCACCACAAGAAAGCAAAGGCGGGGGGGGTTGAAATGAGACCCATACACTCTGAAACTGTTAAACTAGTCTCAGCGCAGTGCAGAATGAGCTGGGGAAGCTTTAGAAAACTAGCGATATGGAAAGCTGGAGAAAGAGGAGGTGATGTAGGGGCTGCTTCACGCACAGGGCGAACAAAGGGCGATCAGGAAGAAAAAAAAATAAAAAAACTCGACAAGTACAGACTCAGTGAGACAGCATAAATACATTGTGATATCATGGCATATATGGGTTTCTATATTTGAGATTTGATTTGCCTTTCTTGCATTTCTGTCTTCGGTTGACAAGCAGAGAAGTTTCATAGGATGCATTAGGAAAAAAAATCAGGGAGCTATCTCAGCACGGATAATTAAAACGTTTCAATGCCCAGTTTTTTGCCAATGCCAATAGCACAGGGCTCAGTAGACTCTGCGTTTTATACTATATCTTTCATAACTCTTTGGAAAATGACAGATCTATAGTTTTGCTTTAATCTAAGAGTAAGCTAAAGATTCTATCGCAAAGATTAATTCAACACCATCATACATGCTAGGGCAAAAACTGTCAGGAGCAGCAGGGCCGATGTTGTGGGCTACTTGGTCAGGACTACAGCAGAAGTTTACCATATGGGCCATAGCTTTGGATGACAGGGGAAACGACGGAGCACGCTGGAGGAAACCCCCCAAACAACGGGCAGAAAAGGTGGAAACTCCACACAGAAATGACCAGCATTTGAAACCTTTGCAGATTCAATACACCATCCAACTTATTGAATTATTTAGCAATTAACGTGTTCCAGTGCAAACAGGAAATACATTCTGACTACACACAAAACATAAACACATGTTAAAAGTCTTGATGTCTCTCCCGTAATGAATAATCTACCTCTCAGGAAGCATTCAATGTTCTAGCCCATGCAAGCGATATCCGTACTCTGCTGATCCCACGAGGGGGGAATAAAAAAATAATCAATTAATGATGGAATGGGATGTCTTTTTTTGTTGACTGACATTGTCCGTTCTGTCATACAATCGTAAGTAAGTAAAGTTCATTCATACAGCGCTTTTCACTGACCAGTACATAGCGCTTCACAATCAAAACAATACAATACAAATAGTACACATTCAAGTCAGTTCCAGAAA